>JAYDZE010014753.1:0-10170 GCA_034509125.1 Monilaria moniliformis
ATTTGGCCTTCGAAGTTTTCCACCATTTTCTCACTCTCCTCAATCTCCACCTTGTTGAGCTCCATAGACTCCTCAAACGCTTGCATTCGACTTTCTATATTTCCCATTATCTGCTCAAGAAAATGAATAAACCTGGTTATTAACTGACCTGAAATTTTCCTAACAAGTCCACTTTTTCTTTTTGGCATGCAGTTCACAGGGAAAGAAGAAAAATACCCTAGCACCAGCTTCATCCAATTCTTTTAGGGCATTTTCTCCAATGAGGTCGATTTCGGCATTGGCTTCCTCAGCAAACTGGGTTAGATATTCCGATCTTTCGTCCAAGAAATCGGTGAGACGAACCTTTTGGGTTTGAAGCATTGCAATCCTGGCAAGGAGTTCCTGCTTGCGCTTGTCTCCTTGTCGTGGTGGCGGTGGAGTTTCTTCATCTGAATTATCTGAGCTTTTGGACTTGCAGAGGGAGAGGCTTGTCCTCCTCTTCCTCAAGGATTCTCTTTCAGGGAAGGGACCATGGTTGGCAGTGAAGGCAATTCGGATTGCTTTCAGAGAAATCATTGTGTATATTGCTGGGGGAATTGGGTAGAGAGAGAAAGTAAGGAGAGAGTGTATACACTATCGGGAGAGTTTTAGACCTCCCAATATGTATGCATTATCTGGTTTTAAATTTGGCATCTATAAACTTTTAAAAAGTGCAATAAGCAAAGAAGTGTTATGTTGGGCCAAGATTGTTACAATAAATTAGTTTATTCGAGGTTACTTTTACCATATAGAAATTTGAACAGCAACTATCATTAGGGATGTCAATCGGGCTGAGCATATTTGGTTATCGGGCTATTTGGTTACGGATAATTTTTTTGAGTTAGAAATTCTCAATCCTAAATTATCGGGTTTTGGGCTAATTCATCAGGCCAATTGAGCTCAATTTTTTTTAACGAATTTTTTACTTAATATATTAATTTTGATAATTATATATTTATAACAAATAAATACATCAATAAATGAATATCATTTCAATTCAAAATTAATATATAACTTTTGGAGAAATAAGAAAATATATATTTCTTACAAGATTTTTTTTTAATTTTTAAATTTAAATCTTTTATATTAAAGGTTATAGTAAAATGTAGAAAAGTGAAATGATGGGCATAATTTTTGAATATTGAATCAAAATGCATTTTTTCACGTACATTTGAAATAAATCTTATGATACTAACTTTGAAAAGTTGGCAAAATAATAAATTAATGAAGTTTAAAAACTAAATAACGAGAACTCGCTAATTTTCGGGTTCGAGCTTATTCGGGCCAATCATATCGGGTTGCGACCTATTCTGTTTAGGGTCATTCAAATTGATATTTTTTTCGGTATGAGATTTTTCAACCCTAACACTGTCGGGTTAATCGGGTCTAACCCATAAATTTCGGGCTAAATTGACATCCTAGCTCTAATACCTATTTTTTTATACACGTACGACGGCGACAAATTATTAAGTTAACAAAATTTGAAATTTAAAACATTAATAAATATTTTTCGGTGGAAGCGACCATTTTTTTTATATTATGTATTCAGCTACTAAAAAAAGAAACTAGAACATAAATTGTGTGCGGCTACATCCCTCCGGTGTGGACTGCGCAGCAGAAAGCTCTTGCTTAAGGCTATTTGGGCCGAAGATGTTACGCACAATTCTCTTGGCCCAATATATTTTTGGATCATGGGCCGCTACAGTTATGGCTTCAGCCCTTAAGTTTCGGGTAAAACCTTTTGGACTGTAGATTCTCGACTGGGCCCATTCTAATTGCATCTCCAATACTCCTTTCTAGAAGAAGAGAAGGGGAGACGGTGAGAAGAGATGAGAAATAGAGAGAGAGGTTTTGAATTCTAGCTTTTCATAAAGATTTAATGATATTTTAACTCCTATATGTAATTATCTAAGGATCCTATTTGATTCGATTCTCTTTTTTGATTTGGGAAAGAACCGTAGGAAACCAACAAATGAGCTTATCAATAGCTCGACCTATTAATAAGTTTGGATTATAAATCGTATGGTGTATATCCCATGCGTAAGGCAAATCTAATCTAATTAAAATAAAGATACATACTAATATAAAGATGCTTTACTAATTAGAAGTCTATAATCTATAATCTTCTTGCCATGCTGTCCTTTGTCTCACGCGTCTGCTGCGTCGCATGTGCGTTCGGCGTGTCTCATCCGACGTGTTCTCATGTTCGTTTTGCTCACCTTCCGCATCATTTGTTGTCTCGTGTTGTGAATCTTGTGATCAGTAGCAGATCAAGAATTTGAATATGGAAGGGGCAACAATGATGAATCCTAAAGTTTTATTTTTTCTAGAGAAGCAAAATTTTTCAAGCTCTGAACCGCAACAAAGGCATATCCAATTATCGGAGGAGGGGTGACCATGTTGGTTTACCAGTGATGCTAAGGAGAAATTAGCCGCCGAGGGGGTCGGGATCCGCCACTGCTTGTGATAACTCTTCTTCAACCTCTAGTGTTTGATTGTCATTCTCTTCTTGAATCTCCCTTATTCGATATTCTTTACCGATTATAACAATAAACAACCCATTTCTCACGTATTAACACTCATTTAATGGCTCAGATCACAATTTAATGAAAAAAATATTATATAAGGCCGTTAATAACTAATTATATCAATTTCGACCTTGGTCATAAGATGATATATTAAAATTGAGAGATAATTGACACCCTTCAAATGGTGGCGTTCCCTAGTGTCTTATAAGCTTCAGCATTTGAAAATTATTTCACTCAAAAAATTACTTCCTCCGTCAACCATTTATTTGCCACAATTTACTTTTAGGTCCTTCTACATAAGATTTGTCAGGTCCATTTATAACAATATACATCTAACCTTTTAATCTTCTTTATCCATTATTTACAAAATATACTACTATTGGACCCACATCAAGACCACTAACAAGTCACAACACATTCAATAAATTAAGTGGGGCTCTTGTTCCACCCACAATACTTTCTACCAACTAATGCCGTCCACAGTGTTGTCCCTTACCCGTCCATTCCACCAACTAATGCCATCCACAACGTTGTCCCTTACCCGTCTATTCCCTTTAACTATTCATGAGTCACACACCACTTTTTATCTTATCCATTTATTAAGAAATAACACCCACATTCCTATCATTTCACTATCCATTCCTCTGGACTATTCATGGGTTTCATTCTTTTAATTTTTTATTCATTTTTTATTTCTTATATTTATTATATAATTTAAAGAAATTGAATATTCAATTTAATTAAAAATATAAATTTATTAAAATTAAGAAATTTACATAATAAAAATGATGAAATCTTGCAATTTTGTATATCTGTATATCCTAATTAAATTCATAAGTAAGTTAAATTTATTATAATTTTAAATTTAAATAAATTTAATTAAAATTTTAACTTCTTATGCTAATTTAATTCACATGCTAACAAGAATTTAAATATTTCATTTAAAAAACAAAAGGCAAAGAAAAAAAATACAAAAAAAAAAAAACAGAAAAAACAGAAAAAAAACGCAAAACAAACAAACAATGAGCAAATGGTTTCAAACCCACAACCTCTGCTTGTTTTGTAACAAACACTTCTACAAAACTAGATCTTTGTTTTGTATATGAACCGATACAATCATATATATGCAGTAAATACAAAAAATGAAAAAGAAAAAAAAAAGTGGCGAGCCAGCCCTTCGCCTTTCCCTTGATTAAGTGACGCTCGTCCCTTTGGGACACCCACAACACTTCTCATTCCGGAGGGACGGGCCACAAAGAGTGTGTTGTGGATGTTCTAAATTAACGAAATCATTAAAATATGTGCTCCTCAAAAGGTGGCAAATAGCTGTAGGATTTAAGGAATAATAATTAAATAAGTGAAAATGATATGACAAAATTTAAACTTCCCTCATGATTTTGACGAAGATAAACCGAACATAGAAGTGAGGCTTGTAAATATTGAACACCACCCACTTAGGGCAGAAAATGATCAATTAAATTATATATCAGGAAACTAGCAGAGTTGTGATCAGAGATCAAATATGATGATGATGGTGATGAATACTTTCCAAGTAAAAGTAGTTGACTGGGACAACATCATTCGATGAGTTGTTTGTATAAGAAAAGTTGGCTAAATAGTTGTCTATTTGTATCTTAGACTTGAAACAATTCTTGAGTCATTAGCGATCGACAATTACGTGAAAGAGCCATCGCAACTAAGATTTATTTTACTAAATTCTACATTATATTATGTCTTATCCATCAGCTTCCTTACGAAATATTATCCATTCAAAGGATTCAAGCTTTAGCTCAAAATGTTACGAAATTCTACATTATATTAAGGGAGAATTGATTGCCATTTAAATCATAATTTTTTGTTGACTTTTAGTCAATCTCATAATTTTTGAAACTGGAACATAAAATCATAACTTTTAATATTTTATCAATTATCCTGCAGATCAAAATTTCGGTGAAATTGGTGGTGACGTATCGGTCGGAATTCAACGAAAAAATATTATTTAAATGACAATTATCTCAACGACATCGTTTTGAAGAACAAATGTTTTGTCCACGTCGGAAATTTCGGCTGACACGTCATCACCAATTTCACTGGAATTTTGATATGTGGGATAATTGAGAAAGTATCAACAGTTGTGATTTTATATTTCAGTTTCAAAAGTTATGGGATTGACCAAAAGTCAACGAAAAGTTATGATTTAAATGACAATTATTCCTTATATTAATGATACATATCTCTGAGAAATATATCATTAATCGATGCATGTCATTTCTGTTTAAACGAACTTGTGCGAATTAATAGAAGGAGACGTATTCTAATAGAAAAACCAAAGAATGAAAAGACTTTGAAGAGTTCAAATTGAAATGTTGCTAGCAAGGTAGGACATCAAAATCTAAAATTAATTTTATATAGAAAATATGTAGAAGTGAAATAATAATTGAGATGTTGCTAGCAAGGTGCGATGATAACATGTTTGGAATATTGAATCCGGCCCACATATATGAAATATTATAATCGAATGCCACAAATCGGTATGTGATGAACAAGAAGGAAGAACAAGAGCTATTGCCGGAAGACGTGGCGGACATATTGTAGCAGGCGAGAGACAATATGTTGATTGAGGTATTTCACATGTATCGAACGGCAAACAAGGCCGCCCATAGTCTCGCTCAATTTGGAGCGAAGATAACGACAAAAATGACGTGGATAGAGAACTTTCCTAAATGGTAATAGAAGATAATAAGCAATAAAGATCTTCTTGAGTTAAAAAAAAGTGTAATATATATAATTTCAATTTATTTAGTGCATGTCATGAGTTGAGCTTGTTTTTTTCCCAAGATTAGATGGACTTTTCCTCACTCAGGGCTATATACAAAGAGTCTAATAAAGTAGTTGAAATCTAAGTCAAAATAATTTCAGATCTCATGTACTAAGTGCAACATTATGGTAATTTGGTCAAATTTAAAAAGCCCAAATATAGCATGAAAATTACTCAAATTAATCCTAATTCCTAAAATTTCATTCATTCTAGATTGGATATGTTAGAAGTTTGAAGATTATAATCCATTCGAGTACTAGATATACATTCAATTCTTCTTTATCAACCAATTTTCTATTTCATTTAATTTCTTCTATAAGTTACGTAAGTATTAATTTTATAAAACGAATATATCTCGACCATCAATTTGTTGTTAAATATTTATAATCATCACAAAAAATGACCAAATCCACTTAATCTAACGGATGAGATCCTTTGGCCAACTAACCTTCTGTGTTCCACAATATTGCTTTACTGATAATTTCACTATTTTAATAACATTTGTTACAAAATAAAAAATATTATTGTATAATAAATCAGGATTAACATTTATAACAAAATTCAAAATTTTAAAAAATCATATATAATATTTTTGGAATAATCAACTAAAATAATTATTTTTAATCATAATATTCTAAAACTATGGTTTATGAATTTTTGAAATTCTGATTTTTATATTATAAATATTAATTATGATATATTATGTAATAATAAATTTATATTTTGTAACAAATATTATTAAAATAGTGAAAGTTATTAGTTTGACACCGTGAGACAAATAAGATTGTGGGACAGAAGATCTCATAAGCTAATATACAATTAAACACAATGTGTCTAAAACTCAATAAATTAAAAAAAAACACAAGATTTAGCCTTTATTTTACATTAACACTGCGATAATAATCTTTGTTTCTGCTTATATTCTAAATTAACATAAATTTTCAATAAAACTAAAACACCCCCCTCCCCCCCGCCCCGGCCTTCCTCTTATTTCGGTGGACTTAAGCAACTGAATTATCTCACTACCCAAATTGGCATATAAACGGCCATGTAATAAATGATCAGGTCACTCTTTATTATTTCATATCATAATAATATACTAGAAAAGTACAGTTTAAAAAAATTAAACACCCCGACAAACTAAATGAAAAAGAGCAATAAAAATAAGAAATGTGCACTTTATGTAACAATTAAAAAACCTCAGATTAGGCTAAGAAGGCTTATGTTTGAAGAATTAATTGTTTCACCTAACGTGTGAAAAACGACGTTAGGGCAGCAAGCTGCTTCGGCGCTTAATCAGCTATAAAATGTTGCGTTGGGCAGTCATCGCTGAATGCAACAGACATATCAACTGCATAACAAAACTCCCTTCTCTTCTCTTACATTATCAGATCTCTCTCTCTCTCTCTCTCTCTCTCTCTCTAAACAGAGAACAAGAAAAGATGGAAGTCTGGGTTCGCGTTTTGATCCTCGTAGCATGCATGTATCCTGTTATGGTTGAAGGCGCTGTTCGGCGTTACCAGTTCAATGTGAGTTTCTTGGTTAATAGTTAATACAAACACAGTTACTTGAACTTTTTTCTGCTTTGTCGTTTTCTTTAATGTTTATTGCAATTTTATTACATTATTATATTTTTTTTCCTATTCTTTCTAAAAGTGCATCTGATTTGTCTTACTCATGACCCGAATTTGAATAACTTTTATTTCGTTTCAGCTAATATTATGTTGGATGTGTTTTCATGTTAGGTAAATCATGTGCATGCATGATTTCAAAATCTTTCCCTTTACTTTTTTTAGCCTAGATTACAAGACAATTATGGTAATTAAGAGGTAAAATCATAACTAACCAACCAAAATGGAAGGTGCAACCACATTTCCAACATAGCACTTGAGCAAACATGTAACAATTAACAACTCCCACAATTAACCAATTTGATAATTTTCCTGCAGGTGATGATGAAGAACACATCTCGCCTATGTTCTTCCAAATCCATCGTCACCGTCAACGGAAAATTTCCCGGCCCGACGCTCTACGCTAGGGAAGACGACACCGTGCTCGTCCGAGTCATCAACCGAGTCCAGTACAACGTTTCCATCCACTGGTACTAAAGACTCTATCCAAATTTTATTATTTTTTATTTTTTTTGGCAAGAAATTAAAACTGAGTTTGGGTAATGGTGGTTATAGGCATGGAGTTAGGCAACTCCAAACGGGCTGGGCTGACGGGCCTGCATACATAACGCAATGCCCGATCCGGCCTGGTCACAGCTACGTGTACAACTTCACCGTAACCGGGCAGCGAGGCACACTTTTGTGGCACGCCCACATTTTATGGTTGAGGTCCACCGTTCATGGTGCCATCGTCATCTTGCCTAAACTAGGGGTCCCCTACCCCTTCCCTAAGCCCGACCACGAGCATGTCGTCATCTTAGGTAACATAATTACATAAACTTTTTTTTAATAATTGCAAAATCAAATTTAATGACCTTAATTTATTATAATTATTACTAACTAAGATGACGATTATTTTTTTCTTCCAGCCGAATGGTGGAAATCTGACACTGAAGCTGTCATCAACCAGGCCATGAAATCAGGTGTGGCCCCCAACGTCTCCGATGCTCACACAATCAATGGCCATCCGGGCCCGGTCTCAAATTGCCCCACAACAGGTTAAATCATACTTGACACCATAAATATTTTTTTGTAATTGCAACATTAAGTATAAAAATCATATTATAATAGATTTGAAATTGAATTTTTTTGCCTCAAACATTAAGCACTCTACTGCTAGGCCAATATACACTTGCCAGCATAATTTTACGTGCATAATGTTATCCTCAATGTTTTTTTTCAGGTGGTTTCTCACTAAATGTGTCACCGGGAAAAATCTACATGCTCCGTCTAATCAACGCTGCACTCAACGAAGAGCTCTTCTTCAAAATCGCTGGCCACAAACTAACAGTGGTTGAAGTCGACGCCACCTATGTAAAACCCTTCAAAACTGACACCGTCCTGATCGCCCCGGGCCAGACCACCAACGTGATCGTGTCGGCCGATCAGGGCGCCGGCAAGTACATGGTGGCAGCGTCCCCCTTCATGGACACCCAGATCGTGGCAGTGGACAACGTGACGGCCACTGCCACGCTCCACTACTCCGGCACCCTCGCCAATTCCCCAACGACCGTCACCAGTCCGCCGGCCCGAAACGCTACCCCCGTCGCCAACAGCTTCACCAACTCTCTCCGGAGCCTAAACTCGAAGAAATTCCCGGCAAATGTTCCTCAAAAGGTGGACCATTCTCTGTTCTTTGCGGTCGGGCTCGGGCTCAACCCCTGCCCGACCTGCAAAGCAGGGAACGGAAGCAGAGTGGTTGCAAGTGTGAACAACATAACATTTGTGATGCCCACGATCGCTCTGCTGCAGGCGCACGTCTTCAACATCAAGGGGGTCTTCACCACCGACTTCCCGGGCAACCCGCCGACCCCGTTCAACTACACGGGGGCGCCGCCGACGAATATGGCGACGATGAATGGGACGAAGGTGTATAGGCTCGCGTATAACTCGACTGTTCAAGTGGTTTTGCAAGACACTGGCCTTATTGCCCCTGAAAACCACCCGATTCATCTGCATGGATTCAATTTTTTCGCAGTAGGGAAGGGATTAGGCAATTTCAATGCTAAAACTGATCCCAAGAAATTCAATCTGGTTGATCCTGTGGAGAGGAACACAATTGGAGTTCCATCTGGTGGATGGGTAGCTATTAGATTCCGAGCAGATAATCCAGGTAAATTTAAAATAACGCGTATTATAGATAGAGGCAGACACGGAAAAATAGTCTGTAAAGCTAATAGTAACACCCCCTGGGTCCGTCCCTGACTATATATACTATACTCAGTGGACTAGGTGTAACATTTATTTGACTAGCTAAAAATTAAAGCCCTTATTTGAATATATTTTTTTTGCAGGGGTGTGGTTTATGCATTGCCATTTGGAAGTGCACACGACATGGGGGCTAAAAATGGCATTCTTGGTGGACAACGGAAAAGGCCCGAATCAGTCTATTTTGCCGCCACCTAAAGATTTGCCAAAATGTTGAAGATTAAACGAAGAGTAGTTTTCAGGCCAAGAAAGGAGAGGTTTGGAGATTCAGAAACAAGTGTGTTTTTATAGAATTAATGTATTAAGAGAGAGTGTTGAGAGCCATGCTCTATTTGTTTCTTGAGTGAGATTCTACTTTTGCTCAAGTTGAAGTCAATAAGAGTAGCTGTTTTCAACGGTTGTGATTTATCTATATTTTCTATAAGATTTTATCCATGTTTTGTAAGTGTTAAATCTTCAGTTAGAACCTGAAAACTAGTGAAGAGCAATCATATATTACTTATTGATGAACATGTATCATTGCAAATTTGATTTGCCTAAAATATCCACATTTATATTTATTAATTATAATTCCAATGATAGTTTAGGAATATATTTAGGTTTTCATTTAATTGATATATCCATTAGTGAAGGGCCTTTTCTTGACCATTGGCCCTTGGGCTATATGTAGCCAGTGGCGTATCCATAATTTCTGATTTGGGGGTGCGAGTTGTGCGATAAGTAAATATATAACACGCAAAATATTAAAAAGAATGATAAACCTAAAACAACTTGAAACATTGTTATATTTTAAAGTTATACTTTTTTAAATACAAAAGAATACATATAATTTATTTTTCGATGAATTTTCATTTTTTAAATCAATTGACAACATTTGCTACACATTTGGTTTTCATTTTGTGTCTGAATTTTCATCCTCATCAGTTAC
>JAYDZE010014764.1:0-10168 GCA_034509125.1 Monilaria moniliformis
CAAATCTGAACCACCAGAATCTATGCTGTCACTATCACTTGCTTCATTCTCCGCAACATATGTGTTGTCTTCACCATGAGAATTGTAGTTCAAGCGTGTTCTTACAGTTCCTAGTATTGTAGTGCATGTTTGTTGGCTGGTCCTTTGACATGTTGCTGTTAATCACTGATGATGTTATGCTGTAAAGATATAATAACTGGTTTCTCAGTTTTCCTTCTAATGGTTGAAACTTCATTTCTTCATTGTGAGTGCTTGTGCATGTTTGGAAGACTCTTCCTTGTTACCCTCATTGTCTTGCCAGTTGGTGATGGGCATGTATATGTGATATGCAAGTTGTGCATGTTTTGTATCCTTTCACAAAACATGGAAACCATTTTACATGTTTTATGAAAATGTACTCTCATTGTCTCTGCTCCGCAGATAATTGCTTAAAGTAATTGTCTTGTTTGAGAGTTCATTTACGGACATCTTTCATCGTATGAAATTTCTACTTCCTTCATCTTTTGACATTGATTTGTATTGCTTGATTTCTAGCAATCGACCATGCCTGAGACATTGCTTATGTAATTTTACATGTCATTGTATCTTTTTCGATTGGATTTTTTCTTTTGATATGCTTCTCTTACATTTTTAGCTTTACAAATATAATGAACTCGTGCTGCTCTTCCTCTGAAAAAGCAGCCAGTTTGCGTACATTTTTTTCCTTTCTTATGCCGTTACCCATTAATGATTGTTTAGCTGTTTATTTTTTGTTGCGTATTCTGTTATTCTGAACCAGTTTTGTTGGCTGTGTGTGGAATGACATATTGAGTTGTGAATGAATATTGATTCAGGTTTGTGACCGCTTGTTGGTGCTAGCCTTAGTGGCTCTCACTTAAAATCAACATTTTTTTGTTGGCTGTTCTTCTGTGATTGCTCATAGTTTTAAGTGAGTTTAGGCCTCTGTTCTGGAAAATTTCAGGAGAGTGGATATATGTGACCAAAAGAGGAGTACTAGTCTATATTTTCATGAGGAGCTTGCATGCCCCTCCAGTTGTGTCATATATGAAAGAATTTTTTGCTGCTTGTTTCTACATTGGGTTGCTTTAACACCTTGTATTTCTTTTTGGTAGTATGTGCTGGTTAGCTTTCTTGGCTTTGAACTCCCCCTCCCCCCTCCCCCCTCCAAGCCCCTCAAAAAAGAAAATGGTTTGACTTTGTGTAGTTAGTTTCCAAAATATGATACCGACCTGAGGTCCAGAGTTTATGTTCTGTCAATAATGTTGTTGTTTTGATTTTCTGGTCATGTTTGACCATACCATTACAATTCTGTTCTTCTGTGGTGTCTAGCAATTTAGTAAATCACATCAGCTTGTGTTTGCTTGAATAGACTAATTTACTAGATGTCTGATGACATCTCATGATTCTATTGCAACACTGGCCTACATGTTGGATGCTTTGGCTACAGATCTAAACTTTAATTTGTATATTTATTTATTATTTAATTCTCTGACTTCAATTATTTGAAATGGTTGGCATTGTTGATTTTCTGTGAGTATTGAGTGGGATGTGCTCTCAGAATAATGTTTACTAATCAAAATTGTGAATTGCCATTCTGGCTTGTATGCAATTCAACTAGTTAATCGGGCCATGAAAGACCCTTTTCTATCTGCGGTTTGGTAGTAGACCACTGTCCCCTTCTTGTCTCATTCTCACTTCTCAACCATCAGAATACTACCAAATGCTCACGAATTTGCAAGGGAATTTTCTTAAAAGATAGCTCAAATTTTGATAATTTCGTAACTTTTAGCTTGACTTTGCAATAATTACAAATATAATATCAACTTAAATTTGTTGTTCATTTTATTACCTGAGTTAAAGTTTTGGTTAATTGACATTTTTTGTTTTGTCATTTAGTCTCAAGAAATACTGGCAATATCATTTTATAATATTATTATTATTGGAAACAAATACATTTAATTGTAATTATTGTAACTTTGAACTAAAAATTAATTATCATAAGTTCAAACTCCAAACTATTTTCCTATCCCCAAAATATAGGACTAAAAACTTGCAACATGAAATTTTAATATAAATAGTTGGTGTATTATGAGTGGAGAAAATAATAGACCATGTTATAAAATAAAATAAAAAACATACATATATCTATATATATGTATACATATATATAGTAAGGATAATATATCTTAAAATAATATCTATAAATAAAACTAAATTAATTTTTACAAACATACCAAAATAAATAAATATAATAGTATAAAGAAGTATTTTTTTAAGAATAACTCAACTTATCCAATTAGAAATTGTGCTCTTTCTAGAAACCCATTAGGATTGGAAAAAGAAGCATACGTCTAGGAATTAGGAGACAGAAACCTTCATTTATTTAACAGCTATTTTAAATTACTAATTTCAAGGACCCAGTGCCTTCAGTTGACACCATGTCCGCCTAAAAAGCTCGCGTACATTATCCCGAAAAAATGAGGTAAAATTGGTTCAGAACCAAGATTACATTGTTTGCAGGTATTACGACTTATTGCTGCAATGTTTCAAGCCTAGCACCTTGAACAGCAAGACTCCACTCCTGTAGCGTGAAAGACCAATGGAGAATACAACATTACCAAAATTGAGTCAGTATCTTAATTGCCATGGACAAAAGCAATGCCCTTCTCAATCGAACTCTTTAACTCGGGCTTTAGAGCTTCCAGTCCTTGTTTCTCAAAATCAGTCATAGGACCCAGACCCAAAACTTCCTCCACGCCATTCTTCCCAAGTCTCACCTGTCAATGCCATTATACAAGATAATTTTTAGAATATCATATGCGCATTGGAAGCCTGAAAAAGTAGGCACATAATGAAACCTGTAGAAAACTGATTAAAAAAACTCTCCATCAAGTTTCGACCCCTAGCTTGAAATAGAAATAGTGGGCTTATAACCAAACAAAAAATATGCACATTGCAGTAGGTTAGATAAATGTGCCAAGATTAGCCTAGATAAAATAATAATAATCATCATGATAAATTAACACACCTTTGATGCAAAGAAAGGTAACTCTGTCACACTTGATTGCACAAATGAACATTCCACCACATCAGGGACTCCATTAAGCCCTTTTAAGCAGGCATCGGCAAATATAGCACCAGCATACCTGATAATTCATTGGGTAGTGAGACCGACAGAATATAATCAACTTCGTAATGTGAAAAGAGCATGACCTAGTTGCAAACTAGTGCCAGTTAAGGGCATTTATAGTAACCACACTAAGTCAAATATCATAGGAAATAATATCCCTACCCAAACAGTCTTCCAAAATACAAGAAACATTAATGTAAAAAAAGTCGGTCCAATCACTTACGCCATTGAAAGTGTAGCTGATCCCTTCCCAGCCTTGGCTTCAACAACTTCAGTCCCACCATCTTGTGTTCTCTTAGTAAGCGCTGTAATTTCTTCAGCTGACAGATTTGCTGACGGTGTGGCCTATACAAAAATAGCAAGTTTTAGACTATAATTGCAGGAATGAAATGGGAAAATAGATTTGTGAAAATGCAGTACTTGTGAAAACAAGGGGAGAATAGTAATTCCAGCATGTCCACCAATAACAGGTACATTGACATCTGCAAATAGGGTGTGTTTTAGGTATTGCACAAATATAAATACAGATCAAATAACTGAGAAGAAGCATTTTACAGGACAGAAAATTAATCATACCGGCAACATTAGCATTGGCCTTGCCAGCATAGAACGTTTTGGCTCTAACAACATCAAGAGTGGTTACACCAAAGAGTCTCCTCTCATCATATACTCCCTTGATCTTGAAGATTTCAGCAGCAATTGGTACAGTTGAATTAATGGGGTTGCTGATCATATTGACCAGAGCCTGAATTTTGAAATAGACCACACAAACAATTTACAATCAAAACACTCAATAATAGCATAGGACTCGCAAAACCCGAAATAAAATATTGACAATTGACTGCAAAGAGAGGTAGGCATGTTACATTGGGGCAATATTTGGCAATTGCCTCACAAAGAGATTTGACGATGCCGGCATTTATCTTGAAGAGGTCATCACGGGTCATGCCAGGCTTTCTTGGCACACCAGCTGGAATAATGACCACATCTGAACCCTCCAAAGCTGCCCCTAGCTGATCGTCACCTGCGTATCCTTTCACCTTTACATAAAATCAAAAAAAAATGACAGAAGATATGATCAAAAAGTGCCACTAATGCAGTGAAAAAGGAAGAGGAAAGGTCAGAAATGAAGAAAGAAAGGTCAGAAGTGAAGAAAGAAAGATACCTATAATTCATATGTAACAAATCCTCATATATTCGATCACAGTTGGAGAATGAACATGAATATATATAAAATTACGAAGAAATCAACACATAATTTTAAGTCCTATAGATGATACTAAAAAATCCACTATCTGCTTATTAAGTTAAACTTAGAAGGAAATATTCTAAAGGAAAAGAGGCTAGCCTAATACAGTTGAGATTAAAAATTAGCTGCAAAATAATACCTAAGACCAAACAAAGCAACGAGAACCTAAACCGACCCATTGTAAGATATCGACTACAGATCTAGAACCCCCAAGAGAGAATAAGTGTGCCCCAAAACCTCAACAACGTTAAAATGAAGGAAATCGAACGAGTAGAACCTCAGATCTGGTATTAATGTGGCTAACATCAGCGGCTACACCAGGCGTTCCGGCGATATCATAGAGAGAGAGGTGTGAAACCATCGGATTCAGCTTCATTAGAAGAGATAGCGGCTGGCCGATCCCGCCGGCGGCGCCCAAAATTGCTACCTTCCGTTGCTGCCCCGGCGCCGAAGCGAAGCCACGGCTCGACATGTTCGACGCTGCCGCGCTTCTCCGCAGAGCAGATCTCAACAAGGCGGCCGTCATTGTTTAGAATTCGAATTGACCGTGGAGTGTAGAGTGCAGTAGAGGGAGGGAGGGAGAGAGAGAGAGAGAGAGAGAGAGCAGTAATTTATGAAAGGAAAAGAAAATGAAAAGGTGTAAATATCGAGGCGGCCTTCTTTCTGCCTCTGCTTTCAACTTCGAAGTGCTCGCCCACTTTCCCACTTTTTTTTTTCTTTCTTCATGTTCGATTAAAAATATCAGACTTTCTTTCTAGTATTATCCCATAAAAGATACCATATATTCATATTTGATAAAAATATATATTTTAAATAATTTTTTATCTTATTATTAATATATCCAATATTTTTTTGCACAATATTAGTTTCTCTTCCACTATTAATACATCTAACAAATTTTTCTATAACACTTTAAACAATAGTTTCTAAAATTTTGTATCATCACATAGTGTGATATCTTTAGTAGAATGAATAGAATATTTCACTTTATGTATAAAAACTAATTCTTAGGGTATGAAATATTTCAAATAAGTTTTGGATGTAATCATTCAATTTAAATGGGAATCACTAATTTGGTAGGTTTTAATATGTAAGCCACTGATATTTTCATAAATAAAATATAATAAGTAAGTTTGTATCTAGGATTGGCGTTTTAGGATAAGTTACTATTTAATTGAATGAGTAAAACGTAAATTGTGTGGAGATATTTGTATATACGGATTTAAGAGGTGGGACTTGGAAAATGAGGGTGACGAATATTCGCTACGTGGCCGCATAATCCCCACATACAAATTTCTACTTCTTCCACTCAATTTTCCCAATTCAATTATAAAATTTCAAGATTTTCTAGATTTACACATAAAATGAATTGAAGTCCGACCTATCAATTGGAGCAATTGTTTGGAAAGCATGTTGCTAATTAACAAAAAAAATAAGAAGACCGTACCTAATTGGAAAATCAATCAGATATAAAGATTTTTATATAAACTTGTGGAATTCTGCTATTACTACAAGCTGATTCAGTTTCTCACCATTCACCCACTCTCGAATAAAATAAAAGGACCGATCTCACCACTTCTCTTTTCGGTTGTGCATATTGTCTTTCCCGTTACAATCTTTACATTCACCAAAAAAGAAAATGGGAAGGTGCAAAAGGAAATGAAAATTCACAATTCGTGTTCATTTCTTTTCAACAGACAAGAGAGGGAGGGGAGAATCAGAAACAGTCATAATTTACATTCACCAATTAAGGCATATATCAAGAATTAAAAGACCAATACGTAGAGAAGCGGCCAAAATGAAATTTCAGGATGAAAACATTTTCTCAACAAATGTTAAAAACATACATTATTCATTTCCTTATCTGCACTAACCTGTAGATTGATGTAACATGTCGAGAAACCGAGCAGAATTCTAACAGCTGACAATATGAATGGCATCCTGCTTTTATCAAACCCGACTTAAAAACCTCAACGCCCAATGGATTTATTAGCATTAGCACCAAGAACTCTCCTGCAAAAAATGCAGACCAAACACGAGCTTGTCCAACTGTTTAGGGGCGAAACATCTGATACAAATCATGAAGCCCGTGTACTAAATGGTAGGCTGTGGCTAAGGCAGTAATCTGGAGGGCGATTGGCCCGAGCTTTGATGAATAATACATGGCTTGGTAGACGCTCTCATTGGCCAAACACATTGGTCCCATTTTCAGAGTAAGGAAAGCATAAGTTAAAGGGACAGTGGTTAGGATGATAGCGCTTACTCTATTAGTGATTGAGACTGTAGAGCTTGTCTGAGGCTTATAGATGGGAAGATGAGGAGATAATGGGCGGAAGGTAGGCTTTATAGGTTCATAGACACTGTTGATTTTGGGATTTTTGGATTTCACATGCCATGCGACTCCTTTCTCAATTGAGCTTTTCAACTCAGTCTTGAGAGCTTCCAATCCTTGTTGCTCATAATCAGACAGAGGACCAAATCCCAAGACTTCCTCAACACCGTTCTTCCCTAGTTTCACCTGTTAATGTGAACACAAACTACAGTTACATCATCACACAAATGACATGAACAGAGTAGAGGATGAAGATATTTATTGGAAGTTTCTCAATAAACATCATGTATTTATTGCCTATGGCTTTGATCAAGTTTATTTCCCTTTGCTTGCTGATCCTAAAATGACAGCCTATTAATATGATCAAAGCTTAGGTGATGCTATCTTAATCATCAACAGGTGCACAAATTACATCTCATGGATTGGATTACAAGCCAACAGGTGCACATGCAGTGAGAAGAGTTCAAAACATCCTTGTACACAAACACAATTATGTCTCACCTTGGAGGCAAAGAAAGGCAGCTCAGTCACGGTGGACTGCACGAATGAACATTCCACAACATCTGGGACCCCATTAAGCCCTTTCAAGCAAGCATCAGCAAATAAGGCCCCCGCATATCTGCGTAGTTAACACTGCTGTCAGAGCAACTTAATTCAACTTCTTACCATCACAAGGTCATGAGTTGCAAATTATAAATCCCAACTGAGATAGCCCACATAAGGTAAGAATATCTTTAGTATTAGCTACTAAAGAAATACTGACATTATTCTTTAAACAGTCAAGCGGATATCGGTTTGAATATCTTTGCAACGGTCAAAAGGCTGAGATTACAGGAAATTATTCCCAGGTTGCCAAACTAATACATCTGAATTGGCTAGTAGGAAATGTTTGCGAAATTCTAGAACCTCTCTATACCAGTATTCTGCAGTAAATCAAAGGTGCATTTTTTAAATTCACAACATCCACATGCACAGTACAGTGAAAGCATTAGCTCCCAACACCAAGGAGACCATCAGATATAAACACGCACATACATGCCATGATTAGATCTCAGCAGTAAGGACTATGTTATAGATCCAGGACTAGTTTTATTGTTACAGGATTTTCATATGAGATATTAGAACCTCAATAATATATGCTAATTGACTAATGAGGTATCATCCAACAAAATGCCCTGAGTTACAGCAGTCACAGCGGAAGCTTCAGAATATATAAATAGAGCAACACAAACCAAGTAGAGATTAATCACTTACGCCATCGAAAGTGTAGCTGAGCCCTTTCCAGCCTTAGCTTCAACAACTTCTGTCCCACCATCTTGTGTTCTTTTAGTAAGGGCTTTGATGTCATCATCTGACAGATTTGCTTTGGGTGTGGCCTGTAGTGAGAGAATTTAAAAGTGACCAAAACCTACATATGAGAAAAATCAAGGCACTGAGAAATGAGAAAGAAAAAAAATAAGTGAAAATGAGCACCTGAGAAAACAAGGGGAGAATGGTAATTCCGGCATGACCACCAATAACAGGTACATTGACATCTAACAAAGTGACAAGGGAAACAATTTTTAGGCAACAAAATTCCAGAGATATATAATCATGATGTCAAGCTAGCTGACACTATTCTGCAAGAGAAAAGTGTGGCAATACCAGCTACATTGACGTTGGCCTTGCCAGCATAGAATGTTTTGGCCCTGACCACATCAAGAGTGGTCACACCAAACAGTTTCCTCTCATCGTATACTCCATGGTCCTTGAATACCTCAGCAGCAATTGGTACAGTCGAATTTACAGGGTTACTGATCATATTGACAAGAGCCTGTAATATTTTCCTTCCATTAGACACTTAGTAGCAGTAATAAATTTACAGCCATAAAACAGTATAAGGAATAAAAAAAGCATGCAGAAAAAGAGAGATAGGCATGTTACATTGGGGCAATATTTGGCAATTGCCTCACAAAGTGATTTGACAATGCCGGCATTAATCGTGAAGAGGTCATCACGGGTCATGCCAGGCTTTCTTGCCACACCAGCTGGAATAATGACCACATCTGAACCCTCCAAAGCTGCCCCTAGCTGATCCTCACCCGCATATCCTTTCACCTTTACATAAAATAAAAAACAATAAAAAATAAAAAAGCAATAACCGAAGATATGATCAAAAACTGCCAATAATGCAGTGAAAAATTGGAAAAAGAAAGGTCAGAAATGAAGAAAGCAAGATATCTATAATTCATATGTAAGAAATCCTCATCATTCGATCATAGCTGGAGAATGAACATGAACATATATAAACATTACAAAGAAATTAATATATAAACATTACAAAGAAATTAACACATAATTTTAGGTCCTACAGATGATACTAAAAAAATCCAGGATCTGCTTATTAAGTAAAATTAGAAGGAAAATTTCTAAAGAAAAAGAGGCTAACCTAATACAGTAGCTAGTACATTTGAGATTAAAATTTAGCTGCAAATTAACTCGGAAGACCAAACAAGCATAGCAGCGAGAACCTAAACCGACCCAGTGTAAGATATCGACTACAGATCTAAAACCGCCAAAAAAGAATAAGTGCTCCAAAACCTCTACAAAGTGAAAATGAACAATTAAATGAAGAGAAATCGAACAAGTAGAACCTCAGATCTGGTATTAATGTGGCTAACGTCAGCGGCTACACCAGGTGTTCCGGCGATATCATAGAGAGAGAGGTGTGAAACCATCGGATTCAACTTCATTAGAAGAGATAGCGGCTGGCCGATCCCGCCGGCGGCGCCCAAAATCGCTACCTTCCGTTGCTGCCCCGGCGCCGAAGCGAAGCCACGGCTCGACATGTACGACGCTGCGGCGCTCCTCCGCAGAGCATATCTCAACAAGGCGGCCGTCATTGTTTAGAATTCGAATTGACCGTGGAGTGTAGAGTGAAGTAGAGAGAGAAAGAACATGAGGATTTATTCAGGAAGATAAAATGAAAGAATGAACATCAAATTACATCCTTAATTAAATAAATTATTCATATAAAATCATTCACTATTACATATAGGTACGAAAAGTTTTAAATTTATGTAAATGATATAAAATATTTCTCTCACGTTTTATTTAAATTCATTTCGTCAATAAGGATATGACGGTGTTAACTTTTTTTCCTATGTGGCATCTAATTATCTATGTGGCATCTAAGTCATGAACTATTTAGCAAAATAATGTTTCTGTCTTTGTGTTCATGCTCTCAAAATGTTTTTAATAAAGGCAAAAAACGAAGGCGAAGACAAAATACAAAGGCAAAAAATATTTGGAACGCATGAACATAGGCTAAAAACGTTCTTTTGCTATATAGTTCATGACTCGGATGCCACATAAGCAAAAAAAATTAACGACGTCTGATTTGAATCAAATATTCTTATCTTTCTCCCTTTGCTTTGTATGATTTTAAAGTGATTCTAGACTCACTTAGACGTCTCAT
>JAYDZE010014775.1:0-28343 GCA_034509125.1 Monilaria moniliformis
ATAATTGTCATTTAAATCATAACTTTTCGTTGAATTCCGGCCGACACGTCACCACCAATTTCACTGAAATTTTGATCGGTGGGATAATTGAGAAAATGTCAAAAGTTATGATTTTATGTTCTAGTTTTAAAAGTTATGAGATTGACCAGAAGTCAACGAAAAATTATGATTTAAATGGCAATTATCCCTAATATTTATAATATACATTACAAATTATGAAATTCTTCTGGTTACAACAAGAACTTCTAAGCTGTGTATGAGTTTGAATGAGTTGAATCTAGTTGAGTATTGTTGAAATTAAAGAGTGATCATTAATCCAACCAAGATTACTTGAACCTATAATATATTTGCTAAAAATAGATAAAATTTCAAATTGTTAATAATAAAAAAATATTATAGTTCTAGAAACTAGCTAATTAAGAGTCTCTATTGATTCACAAATTTTAGAGGTGAATGCTACAAACATTAAATAGAGAGAGACAAAATCCCCAACTCCCAACTAGGACGGCTTTGGTCGAACCCCACTTTGTTCCAAAGATAATAAGTATCAAACTCAACTTCATTTCAATTGCTTACACCAAAAACCCCAACTAAAACTAGGTTTGCAGATCGATATCTCAACTAACAAAAAGAAGAACAACCATGGCATCTGAAGAGCAGAATTCCAACAGGCGAAAACGATGGAGTCTCGAAGGAATGACTGCTCTCGTCACTGGTGGCACCAAAGGAATCGGGTAAACTATTTAATTTCTTGGTTTTTCTTCTTCTTTTGACTCATACTTTAAATTACGTGATATATATATATATAGCTTTGTAGATATATACATCTTGATCTGTTTGATAACTCATTTCTTTGTGTTTGTGTTTGTGTTTGTGTTTGTGTTTGTGTTTGTGTTTGTGTTTGTGTTTGTGTTTGTGTTTGTGTGTGTTGTCTGAGAGAGAGAGAGAGTCCACTGAAAATTACTGGTGATTATTGCATACAATAGGTTGAGATGCGGTAAATTAGATTGAACTTCACATTGGATAAACTTGTTATTTGCAGCAACACTATGTTTCCTGATATTTACTCACTGCTACAGAAATCCCTCAGTTAACTCTGTAACTGGAATTGGTGCACAACTATAATGAAGCTTGCACCTCAATGAGACTTCTAATGTCAGCATTACAACTGATATGTAACTAAGATATGTTATTGTGTTTCATTCAATAGAAGGTGCAAATGGCTTTGTTGCAATCTGATGTCCAATCAAAGTCTGACAAAAGTCCTGTCACCGTGGCTGATTATGGTATGTTGTTGCAATTTCAATTGGTCTATCTTGGCTACTGCTCTTGCATTCTTCTAGGGTAATAATTTTTCTGTGTGATCACGCTATTTGTTGCCCCTCCTTTTGCCTCCTTTAGTAAATATTATCATCTATATTTGTAGTACACACTTATATGCGTCTGAGTTTCTGCCTGCTTTTGGATGTAGAAGTTCTACAAGGCTAATAGCCCCACCATTACTAACTTGTTTCTCTATTTGACATCTGATTGCTTCATAAGCATCCTTCTGAAGTCAAAATAAGATATATGGATATGAACTACGAAAGTCATTTCATTTATTCTTCTACTGTAAATACTTATATGACAATTCTTTCCTTACATATAATAATATTTGTTTCTTGTGAAACTTAGCTGTCGGTTGGTGTCTTTGTCTGAACTTCTTCCTTAAGGAGCATTCATGTCATTTCTCATGATCTTTCATCAATTGCAGATGCGAGTCTATCTTTTTGCTGTCATGCATTACTTAATGTTGGAATTTTACCTTACTCGAGCTTATATTTCTGCAGGTTCGCAGGCAATTGTTAGCTTAATTTTGGAGAAAGAGTTGACATCTATTCCATTATCATTAGTAGCTGAAGAGGTAATCTCTATTTTTCTGAGCTGGGCTAAGTTCCCCACCCCTGCCATCGTGACCTTCCTCTAAATATAGTTTTGAGTATTCTAGGACTCTGGAGACCTTAGGAAAGAAGAATCCAGAGAAACACTGCATCGCATAACAGAGCTTGTAAATGATACATTTGCTAGTGATGGAACGATCGATATATCACCTGTCTCTGAGGAAGATGTGCTCAAAGCCATTGACACTGGAAAATCTGAAGGGGGTCCTCATGGTCAGCATTGGGTTCTGGATCCTATTGATGGCACTAAAGGGTAAGTATGTATATCAAACATACTGATCAATGGGCTAAACTTCAGTTTTAAAAAAAAATCTAATAACTTAGTTAATCTTTAGCTCTGTTATTCCTGGAGAAGGCTAATTTAACACCTATATTCACATTCAAAAGCATGTCAATCTTAGAATGTAGACTCCCTTAAGATTCTTTGGATTGATGAGTAAAATTAAATTTTTAGGCGAAACAGTAATGATTGGGACAAAAACTAGCAAAAGGTGTTGCTTAGAGTGCATAGAAATCATGTATAATTTTTGCCCTTCCATCTCCTTAAACTAATTGGATTAGTGTTTACTGCTTTTGCCTGGTAATGCAGATTCGTAAGGGGCCAACAGTATGCTATCGCATTAGCCTTGTTAGATGAAGGAAAAGTTGTGCTGGGCGTTCTAGCATGTCCAAATCTACCCTTATCATCTATTGCAAAAAGCAATTTCAGCAGTTCTGAAGATAAAGTTGGTTGTCTCTTTTTCGCGGAAGTTGGTGCTGGAACTTACATGCAAAGTTTAGATGGCTCCCCACCAGCAAAGGTCAGCATCTCTTTAACCCTGTCATTCAAACACTCTATTCTGATGCATAAGTTTACTATTGTTGTTAGGTACATGTCAGTACTACTGAAAACCCTGAAGAAGCATCCTTCTTTGAATCTTATGAAGCTGCACATTCTTCGCATGACTTATCTGGCTTGATAGCAACGGTATTACTCTGTTGATTTCTCAATTATACCTGCAAAGTATTTCAAATCACCCAATTTTGTTTTCCTTCACAGAAACTAGGTGTTAAAGCACCACCTGTTAGGATAGATAGCCAAGCAAAATATGGTGCTTTGTCTAGAGGAGATGGATCAATATATCTGCGGTTCCCTCGCAGAGGTTATGTTGAGAAGATATGGGACCATGCAGCTGGATGCATAGTTGTTGCAGGTTGGTACATGTTTTGTGAAAACATTTTTCTTCCAGGAGGAGTGTTATATAATCGCCAACTTTTGGCCAATCACCCACATACTCATTTATAGCTTTCTGAAACTGAAACTGTGTATTTAGTACAACCTGACCTGCTTATATGCTCAATCCTACTTATATGCTTATATAGCTTGCTAAATCCTGTCTTTGCATCTTTCATAAAAGGTTATTCTCTTGTATGCTCAAATTAATTAAACCATCTGCTTCTGTCCCTGGCGAACCACATAAAGTTTTGGCATGCACGAAACCTACTAATAATAGTCTGTATCATGTTGATTAGGAGAATGTAGAGTTGTGCAGTGGAGCTAGGCATATGGTGGAATTGTTTGCATGATAATCTAGTTTTACTTCGTTTGTGGAAATTTCTTAATTGATACTTTACGTGAAGAAAGTGCTAGTTAAAAATTGTTTGGTCTTAACCTCCAAATGATGAGATCAGACTGTAGAAAATGGAAAGATTGCTAGTATTGCTATTAGCTTTAACACAGGTTTATGTTGTTTGTCCTGTAAGAAGTGGGGAAAACACATTGGATCCAACCCAAAGGATATCCATTGAAAGATGTTTTTTGAAATAGTTTAGAATCTGCCATCTCGAACTTCTTTTGACACAGTTATGGATGTTTGATTTTGCAGAAGCTGGAGGTGTGGTCAATGATGCTGGTGGGAAACCTCTGGACTTCTCAAAGGGAAGATATCTTGATCTGGACACAGGAATCGTTGTTACGAACCAAAGATTGATGCCGGCTCTCCTGAAGGCTGTCCAGGAGTCCATCAGCGAGAAAGCCTCGTCCCTGTGATTCACAGACTCGACATATATGGTTGAGCTCAATAGATGTAGCAGAAGCAGCAGGAATATATGTTTTCTTCCTTAATCCAGTGAGAGAAAATCTAGAACAGGCCGCTAAACATTCTATAATTTGTGCATGCATTACTTTGGAACTACATCTCAGGCAGTTTTGAATATTGACGCTGAAAATGCTGCTCCTGTTTCTATCAGGTTTTCCTTGTGAGTTCTTATTCTTTTTTTTAATACTTATCTTCCTTGAGTTTGCTGATAACACACATATGTATTTCTCTTATATAATTTTAGTTAAATGTCAGAATAGTTGTGATATATATAACTTTGTAGATGCATAGTTAACTTGATAATTACTTTCTTTCTAGAGGAATTGGAAGCGAGACCTCTCCTTTTCGTAGGGAAGCTCACTGTTTGATCTTTCGGTTGACATAGACTATGGGGGTTCTCGGGCCGACTTTTAGGGAAAACTCAGCATTTGCTCTTCTAATGCGTATGATTGAATATTTGAGTGATGATGCGATTAAGCAAAATATCATAGATTACTTATACCTCCATCCCATAAAATAGTATACACATTGGTGTGATGGATTTTAATAAAGTTAGGTAATGTATTTTGTGAACGGAAAAAGAGCCTGACTTTGTTATTTTTTATGTTAGTTAGTGTAGATAATTGCAGACTATATTTTTCTTTTTGTAAATAAATATACAAAATGAGAGTAAAGTGATATTCTAAAATAGCAAAGTGTGTACCATTTTTTAAAACAGATGGGATATTAATTTTATATATCACTCAATAGAAGTTCTCCTTTAAATGATTACTGTTTTAATTGAATAAATTATTAGTTAACTAAGCTTTTCAATACTATTTCAGGAGATATTTATTTGAATTCCTAACTCAGACGCACGAATTTATTAATCTTTCTGAGATTCAAATATGGAATTTCTTTAAATGTTTTTTCAGAAGACAAACCAAAATGGATGCTTAAAATTCTCCCATTAAAAACTACTGAGCGATTAATCTTGTGCATACAAAGTTCCATTAACCATAATCAAGCACAACCATAAACGCAGCAAAGGTGCCGCTAATGCTTGAAGATTATTACCTAAAACTGAAAATGAGGATAGTCCCGTTGATGCCTTTCAACAGTTTGTCGAAGCGACTTCTCTTGATCGCGGAGGTTGGAAGGTGGAGAATCGTATACGTCTGTGAATATTTCTCCTAGACCCGGTTTCTCCACCTTCTCTGCAACTTGAATTGCATTCAGCACCTGAAACATTCAACCACAGCACTAAGTTGCATATGTAAAAGACTATAGAGCATCAAAGTAGTCTTTGGCTTCCATAACGAGAGAGGCAGCTCTACTCGTTTGGAATCTAGCTCGACCAAATCTTACCTCCTTACGAGCCCTGTCCCTGAGTTCTGTGTCGGACTCACAGCTCCACCAACCTTTTATCTCAAGCCATTTCCTAAATCTAGCAACAGGATCTTGAGCTGCTCTCCACCATTCTATCTCTTCAATCGGACGATATTTGGAGGAGTCATCGGATGTAGAATGGTGTCCTGCTCGGTACGTGAGGGCCTGCAGATAAACAGCCAACTCAACTCCGGAGAACACAAACAGGAAAAGAAAAAAAACATGTTAGAAGTTTATAATCTAGTATATTGAAACCTCAATCAGCACAGGTCTAGATTCAGAAATTGCCATTTTGCGGGCCATATGAACCGCGCTGAACACAGCTAGGGCATCATTACCGTCTACACGAATGCCACGGATTCCATAAGCTTGACCTCTAACAACAATGCCATCACCTGCCGAAGAATTGAAGATTTCGTTTTTCTGAGATTAGAAGTGAATTATGACAATAATTCTTGATTAATTTGTATATCCGTTTAGCTATTTATCGATGCATACTTCGAAACTGATCACTAACAGGGGTGCTGATTGCCCATCCATTGTTTCGGCAAAAAAGAATAACAGGTGCCTCCAAAACAGCAGCAAAATTCATTGCAGCATGAAAATCCCCCTACGGATTATCAACGACAAAAACCAATATTACCATCCAATGCTGAATAAATTTAAGTTGGAGGAGCTTCAAAATTTGAAGTGCAGTCACAACAATAACACAATTTCAATTCCAAGCCTTTTTTAGTTTCACCTAGTCTCTATTGCATGCTGAAGAGACGTGAGGTATATTTACCGTGCTAGTGCCTCCATCTCCAAAATAAGTGATTGTACATGTGTCTCTACCTTCCATCTTTAATGAATAAGCAGCACCAACGGCATGGGGTATTTGAGTACTACAAAACAATTACCATGTTGGTTCACAAGCTGAACAAAGATAGCAATGTCATCAACATCGACAGTAGACAAGATATTATGTCTTACGCAACTGTTGAAGCCACAGTGAAATAATTGTGCTTCTTGGATCCATAATGAGCCGGCATCTGCCTCCCTTTACAATTGTCACCTAGGTTTCCAAAACACTGGTTTGCAAGGTCTTGAAGCTCGAATCCCCTCCAAAGTAAAACTCCGGCCTCCCTGTACTGTACAGGCCGTAACGTCCTCATATTGCACGTAAGCATAAACAACAGCAAAAATATGATTATTTTAGAATTAAAAGCTCTCACTCTCTCTTTCTCTCTCTCTCCACACACACAAACACACACTCACACATACATGATTTGCGGAGGACGATGACATAAAATTGTATCACTTGGGACTACTTTTAACCTGAGGGAAGACGAAATCATCCATGCTGAGCGCAGCTGCGGATGCAATGTTTATGGCTTCTTCTCCCGATGCTGTAACATAGAAAGATATTCTTCCTTGTCTTTGGGCTTCATAGAAGATGGTATCGACAGTTTGAAGCATAGCCATGGCTTTATACATCTTCACAGCAATGTCCTTTTCTATCTGATCACATTAACGATCAGAAAGAATAATTCACAGATGCATTTATTGGCAATGAGGTTTAAATCCAAAGCAAAATTTGACATAGTCAGATGGTAGACCTCTACAAAATCGCTGGTTAGCAAGTGCCCGCTGTCATCAAGAACTCGGTAGCAATGAATCCTCTCTTCGGGGAGATCTGATAGGAATTTCAGTTCAGGGGTGAACTTAACTATTCCTCCAGGGAAATTCAGTGCCTAATAAATTTTTTCAAAGAATGAATACTTATCAGTACATATAGAAGTGAATCAATCCATATACGAGTGATACAAGCATTCGACAACCTCAAGTTCAAGAACAGTAAAATCAAGAAGATGAGAAAAGGAAGTGGCGATTTCTCCAATAGGGAGTGCAAACGCATTTTTATCATATTGAACTAAAGAACATGCCACTTAACCAGTGAAAACTAGAACAAGAACTATTCATTTGACTTGTCAATTATCATTTACTCCCTTCGACTCCGAATGAGTGTTCCCTGCTATCAAAACACATGCCCAGCGTGATAAGTAAATTATCTAAGTGTGCCCATGAATAGTCACAACTCCAGAAATAAAAAATAGTGAATTTTTAAATGTAATGACCCACATCATAACTAAGCATCAAATTCATATTCGATTCTTCTTCAGTTCTTATCCAGGGAAATTATATACTACTATATTATATTCTACCATAAAATCTCCAATCACATGTTTCTTTCACATGAATATTCAAAACTTTAAAGAAAAGCAAAACAACTTGTCACATCATCCATGACGGCAGCATATAATCCTTGATATACAGCAAGAATTAATTGCATAATCATCACCAAATGAGGCGACAATACAAATAAAACTATATTTATAAGTACAAACCTGAGAATCGCCACTATTGGTGATAGAAGCCAATTTATCAGCTTTAACGGACCCAAAACGACGTGAGGCGAAAAGGGCCGGGTCGTGACCCGGAGCTGCATATGGGATTTTTCCATATTCAGGTGAAAGTGAAGGATTTTGGGAGAAACAAGAAGCGATTGCGCTGAGGTTGATAATTCCTAAAGAACACATTTTTTGTTTGAAATGGGGCAATAATTTGCCAGATTTTGATAGGTAAAGGGCCATTGGAGACGAGAACTGAGTGTGATTTCGAGGGCAAGAGAGAAAGATTAATTGTTGATGAAGTTCGATTTTGTAGTTAAACTCCATATACAGTCGAGCATTTTGGATGTATTCCATAAAATTATTTGTAAATTGCAGTCAGTGGATTGGATTTGTTTGCCACGTGCGATTGACGTAAATAATTCCCAAGTTCCATTTTAAAGAGATTTAATTACTCGTTGCCTACAGCGTGGGTTTGTGTTGATTTATTCACTATTTAACTACACAATTTTATTTTTTATTTAATTATTATATCATCCATATTTTTTATCAAACTATATTGTATTTTAATATTATAATATTTCTAATAGATGGTGAAGAGTTTATAGACTATGAGCTCGAAATGAATCATAAAGTTGAAGGTCAAAAAATTATCGATGTAGGAGAAGAATGATATTCAAGTGTTTAGTTTTAGATTCATTTGTGAGACACTTTGACTCTATGAGGCTAAATTATTGTTGAACAATTTTTTGCTAATTTTATTGTATGTAATCTTGGACATTTTTTCGAATGTTTTAAACTTTGAATTTTATCCATGTCATATAATTTATATCTTTAATTTTTATATATGTTCATATATCATAAATATAGGATCCTTAAGAATAAAAAATACACATATTAATTTTCATCATTGGCTTTTACTCTAATTAGCTTGTTGGGCTAGTCTGAAACCCAAATGTTTAGGGTTGATTAGAAAATTCTAGCGCAATAAAATTTCAATCCGATTAGTCCACAGCCCGAATATGACTAACCCAAAACCCGATGAGATTCACATCCCAAATTATGGCTAACAAATAATAAAATTAAAATAAAATAAAAAATATATTTTAGGTCATATTAGTGTCACTAATGAAAGTAAAAATAAGATAAATGTTGGGTTTTGTATGTGAATGGGGGATAAAGTTGTAGGATAATGAATGAGACAATTTTGGTACATTTGAGGATGTTAGAGATTTAGAGATCACGAAATTATCCATTTGAGGAAGATGATTTGATGGATTAGTAACTATTTTTTTATTTTCTTTATTGATTAAAAAAATAAAAAAAAAATAAAAAAAAAATATTATCAATAAATTAAATGTATTTTCAATGTATTGATATCTTCTTTTTTTTTTTTGAATGGATGTATTTCGTCGCTTTATCTTTATGACAATAATAAGCAATTTGGGAGTATGTGCATGAAGCTAGACCCAAAAGTGGTCTCCGCCGAACCCTTGATCCACAAGCCCGAAACCACTATTGGTGCTTTGCCGCCACTGAGAGATGAAGACAGGGTTAAGAGAAAAGAAGACGGATGCACGCAAGCGCGCACGAGAGAGAGGGATAGATTTTTATTTTTTCCACATAATCATTAAAAGTCCGCATATAATCCACATAAAAATCCGCAAGGTGATTTATCATTCCGTCACTGGATTCTATACTGCGGGGTACAAATTGAACCTTCTTCAACATTAGGAGTTTTTAAAGTGAGAAATGCGAGTTGGGGACAAATTTTCAACAACTCGGAAAATTGAGGACACGAATCTGACAAGATGTTACAATACATAAACTAATCATACATACATAATACTATCTTTAAATGTGAATATATGCAATCTCAAACCCACAAAATAGTGTTTGTGTTACATAAACTAATCATACATACATAATACTATCTTTAAATGTGAATATATACAATCTCAAACCCACAAAATAGTGTATGTGTTACATATCCTGTGTAGTGTTACATGTATTGGAGCAGCTTGATTTCTATATATACATCAACATATAAAGTAGCAAGCTTTGATTAAAGGTGTAAGAAGATTAGTCATAACATAGCACACACGTATGTATATATCTGTGTATACCATCATTATATGCTCTAAAAATTAAGGCAATATATTAATTAATATAATATAACTAAGTCGGAGAAGTGATCTCATCATCTTGATCATCGCCATCCATGGAGAAGAACACTTCGTCAAGATAGGAGAGCTCCACTCCCTCATCATCACTGCTAATCTTCTCTTCACAATCAAACAGCTTTCCTTCACGAACTCGACATGCCACCCACTCCTTCAAACCCTATACAAACAACAATTTCTGCACAAATTAACATACAAAATATATACATACGTACATATAGTTGAATCAATAATTCTTACTCGAAGTTGATTTTGAGTAGTAGAGTTGTTGTTGAGGAGGTGGTATTCCTCCATTATCCAATTAGCATGAACTCCATCGCCACAAAAAACAAGATGATGCTTGATGCCAACTTCATCTCCTTTGCTAGTGAAGATGGGTTCACTCAGTCCAATCTCCTTCCAAAACCCTTTTTCCGTAGTTCGATTTTGCTTCAACCCACTAAAGAAATACCACTCCTTTTTACTCCAAAAAGCCTTCCCTAAACATATACACACAGTCCAAATTCCAAACAAATAAGGTTTAAAAAAGAGAGAGAAAATATATAGATACTTAAGGGAGAAAAGAGTAGGACTATACCATGAAGCCCCCAAGGGTGAGCTGCGCAGATATCAAGGTCAGGGATGATATTAGGGTAGCATGGTAAATTCGCAGCCCTCCGATTTAGGAAGATAACGATCAACTCTTCGTCGGTGGGATCGAACTGAAACCCTGGAGGTAGAACCATTTTCTCTTCTCCCATAACACACAAAACAAACAATCACACAAATTTTGTGTATTTATCCACACAAAATCAAGAAGAAGAGATGGAAGTGTGTGTGTGAGAGAGAGAGAGAGAGTATCTCAGAATTTAAAGACTGCTGCTATAAAGAAAGATCGCCTTCAACTGTTGCGCCTTTTTGGTTATATTTGGGATAAGTGGACATGTTTTTATCTGACATAACCCTTCCAACCTATACACATATATATGTGTATATCCAGTGGCGGATCCAGAATCAGAATCAAAAATTGGAGGGAGCGAAATAAAACAACAAAAAATTAAATATAATCTGCGATACGTTCAAAGCTTTTATTTCTTCCTAAAACATGTCCATTTCTATTTATTTCTCTTACTCTCACACGGTCACACTTTTCTTTCTTTCCTATAGATCCGATCATCCGGATGGAGGGACAATCACGTAAAGGAAAATTAGTCGTAAGGGGGGTCGGCCGCCCCCTTCCGACCCCCTCTACGTCTCAATATTTTTAGCAACTAAATATTTCCTGCTGTACATGTTAACTGTCAGAATGTGGATTTTTAAATTTATTTATACTGTGCAAGATTTTATGTGTACATATACATCCAAAATAAATTACAGCAGTAAAATTTATAATGCATGTAGTGGAGATATGGCATGCTTAAATTAGCTAGATGTCACGTTAGAAGCTGAATTATAGGTGAACTAAAATAAGTAACAGCTGGAAAGGCAAATTGCTTAAAGGGTCAGATTTTTTGATTGAGACTTAAATTTGATCACAGTTTCTGGCAATTCCAATGGGAGGAAAAGTGCAGCTCTGAAGGTCATCACCTCAGAACTTTTCATGACAGAGTGAGAAAAAAAGACTGACAGTTGTTAGAAAATAAAGAAAAGTTAGTTGCACTACCTCATGTTTCTTGAACCTAATGCGTCTGTTTCTCTTTCTGGAGTTTGTTTGTGACTTACTCGTCAAATGTCAATTTAGCTCGAAAACCATAAGTTTGATCCTAATAGTATGAAAAATATGAATTGAGATTAAAAAATATATATATATCTAGTTTCGAAAAAGTTTATTAGTTCGATTGGCCTGAATAGAAAATTGTCCAATAAAATTGATCGAAGAAACGAGGGAATTGCCAATTTACTGAATCTTTTGTTGTAATAGAGTGTTGTTTCAAATATATGTTTGTGTATAGAATGTGTTTTGATGCTGATCATTTCACAAGTCTTTTTATTCCAATACTTGAATGAAATTTTCTAACATGAAAATTAAAAGATAATTGTTTAGAAAAATTTAGTTTTCGCTACTTACCTCTCATGAACTTACATTTATGTAAACGAAGGTTGAATGATACGTATATTCATTGTTGTATTTAATATTATAGCTAACAAGGAATTTGATATATGCTAAGAAGAAATTCATGAACTTTTTCGTCCGACGAACCAATTTAAAAATCGAAGGTTTAAGGTTATGGTCGAAAATGTTGAATTAGAAAAATATTTAACAACATTGGATTGAATTGAAAATAGTACGAATCTGAATAAGTGGTTCGAAATCAAATATATTGATCGGATTGACATCCTTAGTCGTATGTATACCAAGTTTGGCTCGACTAATATTGACAATGAGACATTTTCTTATAAGATATTGTTTTAATTTCAAGCCCTTAATCGTGTTCATATGGGATGGGAAATTGTGTATTTTTTAATTAAAATACACAATTCTCTATTCCATTAATTCTTTTCACTGATAATCGTCCACGACTCCTTAAAAAAAATTCAAGATTCTACTTCTAGTTTTGTTGAAATAAGTTGTCGGTGATAATCATTCTTATATTTCTACTGTTATTTTAAAGCAGCAACATTTTTACTTTTTTTTTTTTTTTGTTGTGGCACAGTAAAAAAAATACACGTGTACATAGGTCAACACTGCTGGGAAGCCTGGGAAAACAGGAAGAATTTTTTGAGAGAGAGAGAGAGAGAGTAGTGGTATTAGAGGATTTGGATTATTTGACAAAGTTTAATTGAAAATTGCAATAAAAGTTAAATTCATCAGATTGCAAAGCCTAGAAATAAAAATTGTTGGGAGACGAAGAAGTATATTCTGTAATATATTTATTTAATCTGTGAAAAGAATTAGTAAAGAGGGACAGTGAATTTGCAGAAATGAAGAGAAGTTTGAAAAGCAAAGAAATTTGATGATTGACAAAAGTGATTTATGGTGGAAAAGTTGGCATCATGTCATGTGTGCTGCGTTGTAATGACTTTTTCCAGAGTTGTGTACTACAATACCCTAAACATGCAGCTCTGCTACTTGTCGTTGCCTCGCAAATGTCACGTTTCCAGCCTCAACTTTTAAATATCTAATACAGCAGATCATGACATAACACATGCACAATCAGTGACGACCTAAACTACTCAACAACAGCTTTGTCTTACTTTGATAAATCAGTCAACTATATTTTTCATGTCCTACTATATTTGACCTAACAAATTAAATAAATACAATAAAATAATTCAAAAGACTCTGTGATACTATATAGATATAGATATAGATATTGATGTGCAAAAAAAAAAAATGGACATTTCATCCAATAACTTACCGAAACGTTATACGTACGATAAAATCATAACTTATGATGTAATGATAATATTGGGCCCTCGACCTAAGTGTGGGCGCCCACATTTAATCTCGTCGTCTCGATCGATCAGTATAGTGTTATCCACTTTCATTAAATTTTCATTTCGTTTAAGCTTAAAATTATTTTTTACTAGTAGAATGTGTTACAAAAAGGAAAGATAAAAAAAAAAATATGTAGATAGTGACATAAATTAGTCACTAAAATAGGAAATTAAATCCGTCACTACTAAATTCACCACTATTCGGCTAGAGTAGCATGCATTGATACCACTATATATTGGGCTAGCTACATGCCTAATGTAATGGTGCTTAATACTTCACATTAGTAAGATTGTATATATTAGTCTTGATTATTCAGATTTTCAAATAAAAAAGTATTTGCAGGTGAGTTATTTCAGAATCCTTAATTGAGGGTAATGAATTTGAAATATCTCCCAAGAGTCCTTCATTCCAAACGCAGAACATTTATAGTTACTGCTTCACATATTCAACTATACAAGTAGAACGAAATATGATGTCATATTTCAGCAAGTAGGAGCATTTTCAGATAGAGTGAAGGTGCTTAACTCGCTGAATAGCTTCCTTCACCTTTCTAGATGGTTCTTCATATAAGAATGCAGGGTTATCGAACTCTGCAGCCAGGCTAGGCTCCCCAAGAAATGCACGAAACGAGTCTGCAACGGAATTTGAAAGAGAAGTGAGGTTGTAACCTCCTTCCAGGAAGAAGACACATCGGCCACCACACAAATCTCTCGCAAGTTGCTGAATGTTTGAAGCTAGCATGTAATACGTAGCAGTCGTAAACTGCAAGTTCGCTAGTGGGTCCAACACATGAGCATCGTATCTGGATATATTTATTGGCAGGTATAAGAACAAAATTGCCGTTTAACAATAGCAACATATGCATTTAGTTACAATGAAATATGCTTGAATGAGGTCATGGGTGAATATAATCAGCAACAATGGCATGTTCCATGTTGTAAGAAAAAGAACCTTCATGTTGCATAAGAACTTACCCTGCTGAAACAAGGATTATATCAGGCTTGAACCTCTGAGCACATGGTGCAATAACTCCATCAAAGACGTCTCTCATGGCTCTGTCGCCTGATCCTCCTGGCAAAGGCAGATTGAGGGTCGCTCCTTCACCATCCCCTCTACCGATCTGATTTATTCTGCCAGTTCCAGGATAGCTCCCATCCTATATTGAGGTCAAACACAGGCATGTATTTTAATTCTCGAGCAGAACTTTATAACAGAATTAGAATATCACCAGATGCGTTGGTAGCTTCAGAATCAGTTCAGATATAGAGCAGCATAAGCCAAGCTTGATTATTTATAAATACCGACTCTAGTGAATCTAACATTCTCCCTTCTCCACTTCACAATTGCTAATGTATGGGTAGGGCTCATGTATATAACCTATACTACAATTTTTTAGAGCCTTTTAGAAGGCTTAAGTACACAATTAGTGGTTCTTCCAAAGTTGTACGAGGCAACGATAAAACCAATGGGAACAACAAGCATCCTTTGAGTACAAATACGCTTTGAGATAAAGCACGAAGAATGTTATTATATCAATAGGCGTGGAGCAATATAAAATGCATCTTGACGGACTGGAAAACAAAATGGCTTACCTGGTGAGTGGAGAGGAAATATATATCAGGGTCGTCGTAGAAGGCATCATTGGTTCCATTCCCATGGTGTACATCAAAATCAATGATAAATACCCGCTTCAATCCATGGGCACGTTGAGCATAGCGAGCAGCAATAGCCACATTACCAAAGACACAAAATCCCATGGGTCCTGTTGGAACAGCATGATGGCCTGGTGGTCGTACTAAAGCAAAACCAACTGGAGGATCTTTCCTAATTTTAGATGCTGCTACCTATATTATCAGTTCTAGGACTCGTCAAATCGGATGGATGAATGTATATATACCATCAACTGACCAAGCAAAACGTTAGAAAAAATTAACAAGAAGGTTAATCATTAAGTGACTAACGTCTTAGAATGAGACATCACCACTGCATCCACCAATGAAATTCCTGCTCCAGCTGCCAACAGTGACTCCTGGAAGGTCTATAAACATAAAACCCCAAAAACAAAAAGAAACTGGTTAATATGTTGATAAAATGTACCTATATAGTACCAATAATCCTGGCCCAACACAACTCCACAATGGCAAGAACCAAAAGGAAAGCAAATAAACGAAAAACATGACTGAAGCAGATGAGTGGCATGGCTATTCTACCTTTATATTAGAATGTTGTTCTAAGTTACATGTCAAAAGCCAAATGCAGCCAGAAATATGAAAGAAGAAGCCATGATATATTCTGATTATTGTTACTTTATCTCCAAGAATTATACTTCCTATGAGTATCACAAATCCCTCTTTCAAGGGAAATGGAATCTCATCTAAATTATTAGATAACAATCGCTAGAACGCAAAAGTCAGTGTTCCCAATAGCATTCCTCACCGTGGAAGTAGCATAAGTAGGTCCAGAGCCTTCGATCAGAATTAGGCCTTGCTCGGAAGCCTGGTCCATTGCCTATAGAGCATAAGCAAGTTGCAAATGAGCACAATATGAAAAACACATGATCTTGTGGAACATGTCAAATAAAATGGTACTCCTTTCGTTCCTTAAAACATTGTCCATTTCTTTTCAGCAAATGTTTTAATAAGTGTATAGATGAGTGGAAAAGAGATCCACATGTATTGTAGGGATATTGTATTTAATTGTAATTGTTAGGTTTTTATGTAAATAACTTGATATAGCAAGGAGAAAATATAAGGGGTAGTTACCGAAACTGGAATGGGCAATGTTTTTTGGAGACAGACTAAAATGGTAAATGGGCAGTGTTTAAGGGACTGAGGGAGTATTATTTTCGAAAAAGAGAACAGCTCAAGTCACGCTTAAGTGTATGCACTCAGGCAATTTTGATAAGCCTCGTGCTAGATATATCAGCAATTAGGAATGCAAGTGCAAACAGGAAAAACCTGAAATGAGTGAATACTTTTATTACTCAATTTTGAACTTTCATATTTTTTGTTTTACTTTTTAATCTAAATGAGTCCCAGATCGATGATAAATTCAAGGCAATTAAAGAACTTAAATGTAAGACTCCAATATTGAAAAACTCAAATGGAAGAAGCATCGCCTACGGGGGGTAAAAGAAAGAGTTCTGAGAAGAGTTAGCAAAACAATGTGATTTATGTACACTCTCCAGTCAATTTGTTGTGATATACAAATTCCACATTAATGTAATAAGCCAACTCAGGGCAATAGATGATTACAGATGTGTATTGTGTTAGTGTAACATACCTTTTCAAGTCCTGATACATAAGCTCCTTCATGGACCTTAGCTATATCTTCAACTTTAGCAGGTCTGAATTTTTTGAGTTCGATGATCTCCATGCTCCGGAACTGGACCACAAGATAGGATAATGGACAAGAGAGTATAATGTTATTTTGAGAAGAGTACTACTATAAATTTAAAGAAACCCTTTTATATTTTGCCAGTCAAGCCTTCCCAGTACATGTTAACTGTTACATAGATCCATCCCCACTATAGAACAAGGCAAACACCAACAAGATGCATGCCCATATGACTTTTCCATAAAACTAACTGCAAAGTGAAATAATTAATTGGAAGTTAACTTACACATGGTTAGAAATAAAGATATTAATGGCTCAGTTTGTCATGAACTATCAAGGAAGCACCTCGATGTTTTCTGCAACACAACTAGTCTACGTGTGGTTGCATGGAGTACTAGAGCAAATCCAATATCAAAATATAGGTTCGACTGTGGATATATTACTGGAGATTCATGGATCCGGTCAATAAAGTAATTATGACACATTTATCATCAAATACTCAGTTGCATCCTTTACATGTAAAGTATCTTAGTTAAGATGATTTTGAAAATTATCAACAAGATCATATAGCACTTGAGTCATTATAAAACAGATTTTGAGAATCAAATCAAACTATCTCACAATGCCACAATCAAATGATTGCATTATCAGGCCTCCTTACCTCTGAAGTCAGCTTCATATTTTCAAGAGCATCGATAATTGCAGGAACTCTAGAATTACATTCGGGGTGTGCCTCCTGACAGAATTGATAAGAGAAAGGGATTAACAGAAAAGGTCTCGCATTGGAGAAAGATACTAGCCTAAACCTAAAAACAATTTCAATTTAAAAGAATAAAAAAGGTAATACAAGAACTGCTAATTTTTTGGTCAAGAAATCTAGATAAATTGGCAGTTGGAAAGAAGCCGTATGTATCATATACTCAATAAAGCACAATTTGATCTGGTCAGAGAGTTAAAAGAAAGTACCAGAAGGCAGATTTTAGTATACGATTAGGACACTGAAGTCATGTCAATATATAACTTTTTCCAGCATGTTTTACTTCTAATGTTTGACATTTAAAAGTTGTAGCACTTTCAACATAAAGGTTTCCAATATACTTCTTACTTTTGATTCTTCCTGTTTCGTCTTTAAAATTATATAATTAGCCAAACCATGACTTAGAGTTTGCTAAAAATTGTTTCCTATTTAAGAAATTCCAAAAGCAAGTGAGAAGAATTCAACTCACTTACAATAAGTACCAAGAAGCAGATATAACTGTATATAAGATTTGTCAGCAATTAGGGCAACATCTAAATAGCCTAACAGAAATGCAAACTTTTCTATTTCATTTTCCACATACAATGAATAGCATAAAACCATATAAACAAGTGCAGTGACACTGACAACATCCACCATCGGTATGCCCTACACCCTGAAATAAAATGTAAGATCCAGACCTAAAATGGTGATAAGATCGTAAGATACTTAAATGGTATCCAAATGCTAATGACTGAAGATGAAATGTCAAGAGCCGAGCCATCAAATCAATGTTAACAAAAATATTAAGGTTTTATAAAAGGCTCGTGTCTCAAATAGAACTCGTGCATGCAGAAAAGACAGTCTATATACCTTGTTATGGCCCATGGCAGCAGCGACTGAGTATATGACTTTGCCATTGAGCAGCTCTGTTTCAGAAGGTAAAAAATGATTGATTTGTGGATTACTAAAACAACAAACAGAACTCCTTTTTGTTCGTAGGGAATATGCTCTTATAGGCTTCACATTTTTCTCCACATATCCATTCCCATAGATGTAATGCTTCCTCAACCAGCACAAAGGAGACCTAATTGGGCAGAATACATTTCCTGCCAGGATGAATATATTACAAAGCATCATGAAAATATATAAATGGGTTTCAAATATAAGGAACCTGAAAGGACTTGCTCAAATATGATGTTTCACATAAGGAATAAAGGATCAAATAACCATAAAATCATAATCATCATGAAATTTGTAGAAATGATCAAATAACCATAAAATCATAATCATCATGAAATTTGTAGAAATGGGCCACTCCCCTTAAAAGGCCTTATAAGAGAGGAGGGTTATCCAAACTTGTATAGACGAGACAGGATCATTACCAAGTTGATGTGGGGCAAGAAACAGCGGTCGAAACAAAATTTAACAATAATAAAAACACAAGAACTTCATAAAATCAAGCTTTACAATTTTACTTTCAAATGGTAGCAGGAAAGAAGTAGACCGTCCCTATGTGTCACAGTAGCCATAGACCAACACTTACTACTATCAAAACAAATCTCGGTGCCATTACTGCTATGTCAATCTAAAATCCAAAAATTTCTTCTCCTTCCTTTTTCCTTTGGCTTTAAGGAGCCCATCAGAAAAGCTAGAACTTTCTTCGAAACTAGACCTAACCGAAAAAGGGAGCCCTTCCATAAATTCTCGACGGCCCAAGTCAAGCCCGGGCCGAAGAGGGGGTTTGGAAATAGTTTTCAACCAGCAATAGACGCGCCTCGGTTAGAACCTCACTAGCTGCATCATTGCCCCAAGCGCAAAGATATCTTCGAAACTAGACTTTCTATTGCATAATAAGACAAAGATTCTTAGTCCACAAATGATACAATAGATGTAACTGCTCTTGGGATTTTCCACGCACCCTACATTCGTGAGGACTAACATTATGTTGGCAATCTATCTAACTGCTAGTAATCCGAAAATATTAAACTTAGCTCAAACTAAAAACCTCCAAAATGTTCAAAATTTGTATATCCTTCAAAAATTAGGCACCAATACATAAAAAAGTACTTTGATCATAACCAGAAACAACTTCCTTGTTAATTGAGTTAAAACATGAAATCTTTTCAGATTCACCAAGCATCAATCCTCTCAACATAATACCCCGAAAATAACAGTAAACTAAAAACACCATAACTGAAAATAGTCCACACAACTCAGCCTCAGGGAATCAGAATTGAAATTAAAAATAGGCAATCAAGAATTTAATTGGATGGAAAGCAAGAGAGATTACCGATAGAGAATGGAGAGTATAAGGCGCGGAGCTCCATTTAGTACCACAAAAACACAGAAGATAATTTCAAATCAGATGACGAAAAGCTATATACTCCCTTCCTAGTCCTCCCTAAACAATTAACATAAAGTGCTGCAAAAGTTTTAACAAAAATAACTGTGTATACTGTATACTGTCAATAGAGAAATGTCTCATCTTTATGATAGTAGTGGTAATGGTAATAATTAATAAATGTGTTCTATAAATAAAAATAGATTAATTTTTGTGGATATATCATAATCATAAAATGAAACTATTCTTTAATGTTTTTGTGTGAAATACATAAACAACTTATATATATATATATATAACAAAATGTAATTCATTTATGATGAGTGATTGTTGATATATAATGAATATTGTTGACCGTTATAATTATTCATATTAACACTATAATAATGACTACAGTACATGATTTGTTGGATATGCTAAGAGTTAATTTCGCCCATAAATCTCGCTCCTTGTCATAACGTAATGTAACTTCGCTTAAGATACGTGATTGTTTCAAATATGCTGAACATGTTTTTCTATTATAATGATTTATATGCAACATTATGCTGATGGCTTATGTTGGACACATAAATCTCGCCACTTACCAAATAACACAATGTGCTCCCTAAATTTTGGTAATCATTATTAACAGATATACCCCTATAATGATATTTAAAACAAAGCTATAATAATATGCGATTTTATTAAATTTTGGTCATTCATATTTCAATCCAATAAATGAGATTTAGTTTTAATTATACATTAGTGGTTTAATTTCACCATAGTATTACCCATATATATATATATATATAAAATCATCTTCATAATTTATTCTGAAAATACAACTCACGTATATAAGTACCAATTATCATATCCAGTTTCTCATCCACGTATATAAAATCATTTTCAAAATATATTTTGAAAAATACAACTCACGTATATAAGTACCAATTATCATATGTAGATTAGTACACATGTGCAATGCTTAGGCATTTTAACTTTCAATAAGGATAGGGTAGGACGTAATAACAAAAAAATCTGTGACAAGCCACATAATTAGTCTTTCACTTCAGTTGTCAAATTTCCAAAATAATTAATTAAATTGGAATAGATTATGGAAGTCGGCAAGAGGCATCATATATGGAGGTGGAATACATCATTTGATAAGAATTAATAATCACTTTCAACCATTAATTACCGCTAATTAGATTAAATTGGATGAATAAGATTAATTTTAGATAGTACATGAACTACTTTGTGATACCGTATCCTTGTATAAAGTAGTCACGTGCGTGCACGTGAATACATATTATTTACATATGTTAAGGGTGTGTTTGATAGTAGAGATAAGCTCAAGATTAGATTATTAATTATAACTAAATAGTGTTATAATTAATAATCTAATCTTGAGCTTCAAACACACCCTAAGTAGTTGTATGAATAAGGTATTTGTCGGTCGTACGAAATTATCATATAAGTGATTCAAAATTGCAAAAAAATATGAATTTGGCTATTAATTGTAACTGTTGGAGTACATGGATCAAAGGATTGTGATTGGGTGTTAGTTTTCATCCAAATATACGCTACTTATTAAGCAAAGATTAATTCAAATTATGGTATTGTTTATTCAATTAAATTATTTTTTGCTATAACCTCCGAAAATAAAGTAAGAATTTAATATTTACGGCTTTTTTACTTATCTTTTGCAATTATATATATATATTTATTTATTTATTCCGAAAATTAACTAAAAGGGCAAAAGTTTAATTAAAAGGGCAAAATTGTCTCTTGTAAAATTGGCTAGAATTAATATGTTTTTACTTTTATGATTGGAATTAATCTTTGCTTAATCCTGAATGGTGGCAAGGAAAGTATAATTTAAAATACAAGTGTTTAAACTTAAAGTCGGGTGGAATTTAAATTTTGTGATATATAGGTTAGATGAAATAAGACCAATATATATATATATAATGGTCCTCCCATTTCCTGATCTTACCATCATCATCATCATATCCAATATAAATCTTCTATTCAAGACTAATCAAAAATAAAAGTGTTCAAGTGGTACATCATATCGTGGCCCTAATTACTCTTCAGAACATAATGATATGAGAAAGAATATTTTTTATCGCGAAAAAAATGTAATAATTCAAAAGAATTGAAGAGGGGTCATATGATGTGAAAATGTCATGTACGATTCTGTAGTAGTAAGGTGGGTGACTTTTTTGCTAACCTTTGCACTATCAACCCCATAAAAATCAAACTCTGTCTAACGTAAAACTATCAGCGTATTAAAATTAAACACAGAATTGCATAATTTTAAATACACAAATACATAATATCTAACACAAAAGGCATGACTATACTAAAAAAAAGTTCACATTTTTTTTTTTCTAAAACTAATCTCTTTCTAATTTACCATAATACCCTTGTGTATTTTCTTTCTATATCATCAATCGGACCAATCCTTTCGAAAATCCTCTGCCTCATAATAATAAAATTAGAAAATTGTAATAAAGAAAGGCTCACGGGTTTGATTCTGTTTGGGTTGAAAAAGGGTGTGGACACATATCTTATGGATATGTGTCGAGCTTTTGATATTCAAGAATGCAAGAATCGGGGTCCCCTAGTTTTTGAGCCAAATTCTTCACCATTCACGGGTTGCTTCACATCACAAAAAGACAAATCAATCCCCATGAAATTAAATTATAATTCTCTTCTCTTGTCCCCTTCCTGGATTTTTCTTGTGGTCACTAATTTAAAATATTATAAAACTAAAGGGCATCATTGCAATTTATTGTACCCACACAACCATCCGTACGTACATGACATATTTCCAACAGTACAAGAAAACATTTTCTCTTTTATTCTCGTCCACAAAAAAAAAAAAAAAAATCATTTACAGGTTAAATTGTGATGAGAGGCACACCTCGAGATTGGCTTTCTAGATGATTGATTTTGGTAAAGATTTCTTATATATTGAATTTGAATGTAGTGAATTTGATTTATTTTTAATATTTTTAGTGTAATATTAATATTGGGTAAATCAGAAATAAATATAAAAATTTCATAATAATGATAAATAAATGAGTAAATACGATTTAAAACTCAAACGTTCATGAATTTTCATATATGTGTCCTAATGTAAGCATATTAACAAACCAGACATTAATCTTTCTAAATTTTTTCACAATTATACTTTGATGACCAAACTTGGGTCTACTTTGCCTAGTTGGAACTCCAATTTCTTCAGTTCTAGTCGTCTTTATCTGCACACATGGAATAATAAAAAAAAAGACACCACATTGAATTCATGTTTTTTTTAAGAGTTGGAGCCATGTATCTTTTGTTAAGTTGAATAATAGAGAAAATGTGTGAAATGACAATTTTTTTATTTCATGTATGTAATTGATGTGAATTTCTTACTTGCCAGCTAGGCAAAACAAAGACATTTTTATGAATCCGTTTAAAATTTTATAATCTAACTTGTCAATATGCTTACGTTAGGACACAAATGTTAACAATCACAGATGTTGGAGTGTAACCCATCCAACCCGAAAAACATTTATAAAGCTCAATCATGTATAACCCATCGAGCCAAACACCCCATGTATAGAAAGACACATAATGGTTTCCAGGACAATTGTGACTAGCATGTAGCTTCTTTCAACATTTTCATGGATTGATTGTAAAATTTCTGCAAAGAAGAGTCCAAGTTGTTTTGGATTGCATTGTTCAGGCGACAATATAAAAATTTGAGATCGAATGCATTCTAAAACTTCAGTTAATCAGAGTCATCATTTGTAGAGAGAGGTCCAGAATGAGATAGGAAATTGGACATGCATGCATCTTGCCCTCAATGCTTGGTTATTTTCAATTAACCATGGAGTATAAAATAATTTTATTTTTTATCAAATATATAAAACAAAAAAGAAAGGCACATCAATTAGAGGAAGCCAAGTAAAATATTGGGTGGACCCAATGTAGATCCTCACAGAATCCAAACATGAGAAAGCAAGTATATTGATGTAATAAATAACAACATAGACCCTTGAAATTGCAGAACACAGACTCACATGCATGGCTACATCAAGAGTGGAGATGCTTTCTCTCTCTGACTTCATCCATCTCTTCATTCTACAACTGCTCTAAACACATAAAAGATCATTCAAATTTCTCTTCAAAAAATGTGAATTTCACATCCTTGAGTCGTCAAATTAGCAAAACAATATAAACTAGAGCACATTCAGTCAAATTCTAGTTGTATATAACAAGCCAAGTTAGGGCAGCAGATGATTACAAAAGCTTATCTGTAAGCTCTTCCATAACTTTAATTACTAGTTCAGAAATAGACAAGAGCGTACGCTGTCATTGTATCAAGAGAGAGTATACTATCGATCACAAGACACCCTTTGCTAATATATACTGCAAAAAGACAAATACATAAGCAAGTTGGTGTGTGTAAAAAATGCACGTGAAGTATGAAAACAATCGGGACACCATCAAATAATTGAAAATCCACTCCAAGTTGGAGTGATTGTCAATTGTAGTCACCCACATTTTCATTCTCAATGAAGGAGGAGAGAGGCTGCCAGATTGAAGCCCTCGGCATCAACTACACTGTCCAAACCAGCACTATCCTCAAAGATGTCAACCTCACCGCCAAGCCCTCGGAGATCCTCGCCATCGTCGGCCCCAGCGGCGCCGGGAAGTCCTCCCTTCTCGAGATCCTCGCCGGCAAGATCACCCCTCAGACCGCCTCCATCTTCGTCAACCACAAGCCCATCCACAAAGCCTGCTTCAAGAAGATGTCCGGCTACGTCACCCAACGTGACACTCTCTTCCCTCTCCTCACCGTCGAGGAGACGCTCCGCTTCGGCGCCAGCCTCCGCCTCCCCCTCCCGGAGGCGGACCTCGCCTCCCGGGTGAAGTCCCTCCTCCACGAGCTTGGCCTCGCACACGTCGCCGCCGCCAGAGTCGGCGACGACCGCGTCCGCGGCATCTCAGGCGGGGAGCGGCGGCGCGTGTCGATCGGGCTGGAGGTGATCCACGATCCCAAGGTGCTGATCCTCGACGAGCCGACGTCCGGCCTCGACAGCACGTCGGCGCACCAGATCATCGACATGCTCCACGTCATGGCGGAGGCCAGCGCCCGCACCATCATCCTCAGCATCCACCAGCCTGGATTTAGAATTGTCAAGCTCTTCGATACCATCCTCCTCCTCGCCGGCGGCGCCGTCTTGCATCACGGCTCCGTCGATCTACTCTCCGTCAATCTCATGCTTATGGACCTCGCCCTCCCCGTCCACGTCAACGTCGTCGAGTTCGCCATCGAGTCCATCGACGCCATCAAGCAGCAGCAGCAGGCGGCGGCGGCGCCTCCCCCGCCCAAAATCGAAGGCTCGAGCAGAACCGGTAAATTCACGCTGCAGCAGCTGTTCCAGCAATCCAAAGTGATCGACGAGGAATCCATCGACGTGGAAGTCGATATCCCTCGTGGATTCGCCAATTCCCAAATCAAGGAAACCCTAATTTTGAGCCATAGATTCTGCAAAAACATATACAGAAGCAAGGAGCTCTTTGTGTGCAGGAGCATCTCAATGTTGGCATCCGGCCTCGTTCTAGGCTCCATTTTCTACCAATTGAGCGACGATTTAATCGGCGCGGAGGAGAGAGTCGGCCTCTTCGCATTCATCTTGACGTTCCTGCTCTCGAGCACGGTGGAGGCGCTGCCGGTGTTTCTGCAGGAGAAGGAGATACTAATGAAGGAGACGTCAAGCGGGAGCTACCGCGTGTCGTCTTACGCGGTCGCGAACGGCGTCGTTTACTTGCCATACTGCCTCATCCTGGCTCTCTTTTTTACGGTCCCGGTTTACTGGCTGGTCGGGTTGAACCGGAGTCTCGCGGCGTTCATGCATTTCTTGGTGCTGATATGGCTTATTTTATACACCGCGAATTCGGTGGTGGTCTGTTTCAGCGCCTTGGTGCCTAACTTCATCGTGGGGAACTCGGTGATCTCGGCGGTGATGGGCTCCTTCTTCTTGTTTTCCGGCTACTTCATATCGAAGAATGGGCTGCCGAGTTATTGGGTGTTCATGCATTACATCTCCTTGTTTAAGTATCCATTTGAAGGGCTGTTGATTAATGAGTTTTCGAGATCGGGCAAGTGTTTGGAGATGATGCTGGATACGTGTGTAGTGAGGGGCGAGGATGTGTTGAGGGAGGAAGGCTATGGAGATGAAGGGAGTAGGTGGAGGAATTATGTCATCATGCTTTGCTTCATCTTGGTCTATAGGTTTGTTGCCTATCTTATTTTGAGGTATAAGTGCTCCTCCCATTCTGGGATTAGAGGTTTCATCGTTTGAAATATCTATGACCCCAATTCCATTTATTATTTTTGCTTTCTAGGATTAATTAATTATTTATAAGTTTCGATTGTGTTCTGTGTATTAACCTTGATCATGGGGTTTTCATATAACGTAAAGAGGAGATTTGTTTATAGGATTGTTGGTATGTAAATATACCAACTTTGGACAAATTTTGGTTTAAATAAATTTTTAAAAGTGTCAAAAAATACATAAATTTCTAATTTGTTTGTAATTTATCACGATTTTTTTTTCCCTCAAATTAATACTGACATGGCAAATGGAAATTGACGTGGCAAACGAAATTATATTGTTTTGATTATTATTTTTTAAAATCAAAATTAATTTTAAAATTTCACATCATGCACCCTCACCCCTTCTCTCATCTATCTCGATTTCCGTCGCCTGCTTCTTCAATTTCCGGCGCCATGGCCGTCGTCAGCCATTGGGGCTTCTCTCTCCATCAATCATACGTTGTGGGCTGCAGCAATCTCATCTGGCCGTCGAGGAATATAGCTGTGATTTCGATATCTGTTTCCCACCAGAAGAGCTTCAGAGAACCGAATGGTGTGTGGTTGCAAGTCACCCAAAAATATTTTGCGATACAGCATTTTTCTGTGGTGCCTAAAGGATCGTTGCACTTGGGCTTAGCTAAAGGGAAATTCTGTGATGAAAGTACTAGTGTTGGTGACGAGGCCAACGTTAATATGCCGAGCAGAATTGATGCCTGCATATTTTTGAGTGTCTCAGACTCTCAGACACCATGATTTGCTGAGCGGTGGGTCGGCGAGGTCGGGGACTATGACGAATGCCAGACCTCCACCTTGGTTTCCACTATCGACAAGGAAAATGTTGACTATTGTTGAGCAAAAAGCGGCGATGAAGTGAATACAACTTAGTAGTTAGTTATGTAAATCAAATAATTAACAACACGATATTTACGTGGTTCGATTGTAAACATTACATTAATGGAAAGATAACTGAAATTCACTACTAAAAACAAAAAACACAAGAGAATACAAATTACTCAAAACCGAAGGCAAGAACTCTCACCACTCTTAATCTTCCTTTCTATTATATATATATATATATATATATATATATATATATATCTCACACACTATTCCCTCACACTAATAAGTGAGAATAGACTACAACTTGTTATTCATTATTCTTTGAATAAAGAATGACGATGGTCGAGTATTTATAGAAAAACATAACCGTTGTAACTAATTAATTCTATTAGCAACAAATATGCATCATCTTGCTAAACTTCGGCACATTATCATCAATAGACCATTTACTAGAAATATTCTACTAATGCATTAGTATCCATTCTACTCGTCATGTTGGTGTCTCAACAACTAACCATTGCTAATTCAACATTAGACCCATCAACATAGCACATTAAAGTAACAATCAGTACTATCGATCAGTAGCATTGTTGATCGAAATTTATTGTCATACTTCACAGTGAGGAAGGAGGTGTTGAAAGAAGCTTGTCGAGCTTGACCTTCCTAGAGACATACACGAGAGTGAGATGGTGGGAGAAGCTGCAATGGCTGACGGGGGCGATGTTGCCAAAAATTGAAGAATATGTCGATGGAAATTGAAGAAGCGGTCGATGGAAATTGAGATAGATGAGAGAATGGGGTGCATATGAGAGAAAGGTTTGGGGGAGAAAGATGTAGGTGATTTGGAAATTAAAAAATTAATTTTGATTTAATTAATAATATTAATCAAAACGACATGTTTTGTTTGCCACGTCTGTTTCAATTTGAAAAAAAATTATTTCATGATAAATTATGAACAAATTAAAAATTCATGTATTTTTGACATTATTTAAAATTTATAATAAAAATCAGAATTTATTCAAGATTAATGTATTTACACGGCAACAACCTTTATTTATACATAAATAAATTAGTGGTTGGGAAAACGTTTGGTGTGGGAGAATAGAAGACTATATTAGTCCAATAATAATATATGATACATGCATGTCATCAATTATTATTATTAGACAATTAATTAGCTGTTGAGCATGCAATATTAAAGCTGCAGATAAGTTGAGATAGCATGAATTTATTGATTGACTGAATATATATGTGGAATTCACATGCCTGCAAATATTATGCACTTCCCAATCCGTGAGGCATGCTAGATTGTTGTGGAAAGGCCCTATATTTTCACCTCATACTGACAATTC
>JAYDZE010014787.1:0-10167 GCA_034509125.1 Monilaria moniliformis
TAGATTATGCAGGTGAGGTGATTAATAATTAATAATTTAATATAGGTTATATTTGATTATTTGTTGTGTTGATTTTTATTTAGTTCTTGTATATAAATTTATAAACAGTTTAGTATATGTATCGAAATTTCAAGTGGTGTAGTAGATAAACTTTTGATATCTACTAATAGGTCAATGGATCAAACTTTCCTTGGCACAAATTGGAAAAATATTTTTGAGAGGAAATTGACTATATCGGTTATGTCGGTTAACCGACTGATCGGTTAGTAGGCTAACCGATACCACTTTGGTGTCGGTTTCAGTCATTCAGTTCAGCATTCTGTGGAGTCGGTTAATCGACTTGTCCGTTCGGCTAATAACCGAACCAACCATGTAAGCAGGCCTAGCCAAAAGTCGCAATCATATCGAATCAGTAATAATCAATTGTTACAAATTACATCGTATGTGCACACATTTTTTTATATTTGACAGAATATCAAAATACGTTAGACTTGATATACTTTTAGGCCCCGTTCGGTTTAGAAGATTGAAGCTCAAGATTGCATTTGTGTCAAGTTCGGTTTGGGAGGTTGAAGCTCACAACATAATCCCAGATTGGTAATCACATGATAAGGAATAATCTTCATATCAAGGAAGAGCTAAAGCCTCAAACTGAGGCACCTGCATATTTTCACACAGTCTAAAAGGCATGTCTTTACGTACGTATAAACTTCAAAGTGAACAACTTTAAGAAACAAGACACCATATTTTATTTGAATTGACGGTTCCCAATCTTTCAAGAATGGATTGTTCCAAAACATTATCAAATCTGTCATTTTTTCTCAGGAAGTTTCTCTAACAATTCCGGTATGATCTCAAAAAGGTCACCCACAAGTCCATAATCTGCAACCTGCAATTCCAGCAAGACATCTCAGTTCAACAGTTATTACAGCTTAAGACTTCGACATATATATTCTTAACAACTTATTCTTACGTATTTTTGGAACATAGAAATTAGAAACCATAATGATAGGGTGTGTGCGTGTGAGAGGAGAGAGAGAGAGAGAGAGAGAGAGAGAGAGAGTTTGATCATGACCTGAAAAATCGGTGCATCAGCATCTTTATTTACAGCAATGATGACTTTTGAATCTCTAATGCCAGCTAAGTGTTGAATAGCTCCAGAAACACCGAAAGCCATGTACAGTTCAGGAGCAACAATTTTCCCGGTCTGACCAACCTACAAAATATTGATAGATAGATCACAAATCACAAGAACGACAACTCCAAAACAGTCCACATATGTGTAGTTTTGGAACCATGGATAGATTACAATGCATAAATACTCTTTATCTTACCTGAAGTTCATTTGGAACGAATCCTGCATCAACTGCAGCACGAGTGGCTCCAACTGCAAGAAATTGGTCATTAGACTTCAATAAGAAATGATGTTAATTAAAGAGAGTAAAAAGCCTGTAATATGATAGTACAGAATCCAGACGGAAGAGAAATTTTGCAAATAATAATAAAAATAATGATGTCATACGAAATTTCCATCCATAAAACTGATGCAGACAGCTAAAAATTTCTCAAAGAAAGATTTGTAGACCACACAGCGTTGCTACTTATAAATCTAAGCTCCTTAAGAATGACCTGCAGCACTAAGTTTCTCTGCAAGCTTCTCAATCATTTTGAAATTCTCAGCACTTTTTAGACCTCGCCCTCCAGTGACAACAATGTGCGCGTTTGCCAGATCTGGGCGTTCTGTATCCTGAGAGGACATGCTTACGTACCTCGATTTTTCAACTGCATCATCTGAAACAACAACGAGACGTTTCTAGATTATAGTTCCTGAAAGAAATTAAACATGACACAATAGAAGAGGAAAAGTTATGCAGTGACTCAATCTCTTCTATGTAAACAACCAAAACCGTGAAACTGAGAATACATTTTTGCATCAAATTCAAATATATGACAAACCTTCATTGAAGGCTGAAAGATCAACCTTCTCGATACATTTAGCATTTGAAACTGAAGCTGGCACCATTCCGGTAGGAAATGAAGTAGCCCTAATAGTCAGCATACAAGGGTTTGAACCGGTGTAGCGAACAGTACTAAGAGCATTGCCAGCATATAGTGGCCTGCTCTGTGAAAGAATACACAGCCAAAATGCAATTAATGATTTATTTGTTACAAAAGAAGTTGGTTTTCCGGAAACCAAATTTGCTGACATGTGACCAGCATTAACTCATATCAGCCAGACAACAATAGATTACCTAACAAAAAGATTGGAGCCGCTAATCTCAGTTACATCGGTGATAGGTGAAACATCGAGAAGTGCTGCTGCACGAGGGAGAACATTCTTTCCAAAAGAACCTGATCCAGCAATTATGTGCGAATAGCTACCTTTCTGCTGCACCAGATGCACCAGTTTAGCCCATGGTTCTGCTAGAGCATATGCGAACCTCTCCGAATCAGCAAGAAGGACCTGTGCAACAAATAGGTATGCATTAATATCCAAAAGACTAGAACATATTCCTCACGAAACTGTATTGCTGCATGTTGCAAAAGCATTTCTGCTAATAATAACTTGCCAAACTCCACCGTGATTGACTTCTATTTTATACCACGTAAGAACCAATTCTCAACATGTTAATGTACTACTCGTTCCAAACAATAACCTACTAGCTCATTTTATAACAAAAGTAGGTCAGTTAACCTAATTTATGCATTTAAAACAAGACAACTTTATTAAGACTCGCCCATTTAATAGAAGAGATAAGAAGAATATTGTTTTCTAGAATCTATCCTTTAATCCTATAAATCTTATAACGAAAGAGATCATGATCCACAAAACACAATTTCTAAAAACTACACAGAACCACAAAAACCCAACCAATATGCTTCACAACCATTCCTTATTGAACATGTTGTATCATAAGGAAGGCTATTGATGAATGAAGCTACTTGTGAGCTACTCGGATCCAGACTCCATAAAAGCTCAAGCGAGTTGTTTAGTGAAACTCATTAACTGAATTAGTCAAGTTTGACCTTGACACTACAAATCAAGCGGAACTGAACTAGCTTGATATTATTAATTATTAACTTGGTATAACTTATTCTTTTATACTTCAATTAGTAATAATTAGAAATATCTAACTAACTTTATTTTTTATAATAAAATGGTGAACATTTTATATATATATATATATATGGCCCAAAACCGCTATAGAGGTTACGGCGGTCGGCAGGGCGGGATATGGCCCAAAAACCGCCACAGAAGTTAATGACGGTCGGCATGACGGGATATAGCGGTCGAAAATATTTGAATAAAAATATTATTAATATATAAAAAGTAAGAAATATAAAATGCAAAAACTTAAGGTAAAAATAGAAACATAATATCTCAAATCTTACCACACTAATTAAAACATAAAATTATAATAAATCATTACATAATATGTATATTAATTCAAGTCTTAACACCATAATATATCTATTAATTCAAGATTCGTCTCTAGACATTATTGCAATAATTTTGTAAATAGCGAAAAAACTAATTATTAGTGGTGCTTTATGTGAAGGATATACAATTATTCCCTAAGTATCTAGCTGGACTTACTTTCTATGAAGGATAAAATTCCAACAAAAAATTGGACTAATTATCCAAAAAAAATCCAGTTATAATAATTATAAAATTTCACCTATAAGTATAAAACTGGACTCATTATTCAACAAAATCAGGTAAAGACTTCTCACACAAAAAAAGGAGACGATAATTGAAAAAAGAAAAGAAAAAAGATTGAAAATTGAAACGGGAATCGTCAAAGGCGACGTGGATAAATGGGCAAATTGAAAATTATGGATAACAAACCCTAGAATCTGATTATATTTCTTAATGAGTTGGGTTTCGGGTCGGGTAATTGGGTTAGGTTGCGGGTAAATGGGTTGGACATGGTTTTGTTGGGCGCCATGGACGCCATTGCCCGCCACGGACCGCCACGCACATGGCGGCCGCTAGGGAAAAATGAAACGCCACACTGTGGCGGTGGAGTTTTGGAGGAACCCACCATGCCATAGCGCTAGCATGGCGGATATTTGATAACATTGATATGTATAAAATTAAAAACGATAACTATTTAAATTTTAATTTTAATTTAGTAAGCTTGTTTGGGCTCAATTAAGCTCATGAGTCTCGAAGTGTTCGATAAATAAAGCTCAAGCCTGACTGAATAACAAATTGGTCGAGCTTGAACTTAGCACTACTCAGCTCAACTCCAATCAAGCTTTTAAAAACTTCACAGCACCACAAAATCTAAGCAATATGCTTTCCTCATTAAACGTTTTGCATCATAATAAGCTCTTGAAATGCAATTAATCATCATGCACAACACTTGGATCATCCATAGAAAATCTAGAGAAGACATGGCAACTGAAGAAGATCAAAATTCCAAAGTTGGGAATACCTTAGAAATGGAAGGGTGGAAATAAGCAGCATGAGCAGCAGCCTCCTGTAAGGAAGGACCTGAACCAGCAAGGAGCAAAGATACAGAATTGTCTTGGCCCAAACGCTTAGCAGCCTCAACTGCACACAACGACGACGCCTTAATGGAGCCCCCCTTGTGTTCCGCCAAAACCAGAGTGCTAAGCTGTGTGAAAAAAAGGGAGAAACTAATCCATAAGATTCAGCTATTGGCGTGCATCCATAACATTGAACTCTCCATTTCCGAATCTATTTCTCAATTTTGCATAAATCTTGATTGGCCGCTAAACAATCAGTGAGCAACCTAAGAACAGTGCAATCCCAGCAAATAAAGCTACCAGCAAACAATAATTTCATAACAAGTGTGCTAAACAATCTGTGGACAACTAAAAGCACCGAAACAACAGGTACAAACTGAACACAGCCCACCTTATCACTCCTCAATTATCAAAGAAAGCGTCATACTGATGAACAGCGATTCGCATAAATGAAATTATAATCATGAAACCGAGAAAAAGCGAAAGAATTGTTGATTTCTCATTGAGATAAGGAATTTGGAGGAAAAGAGGACTTACAGATCGCGAAGAAGGGGCAACGCGAGTAGTAAACGGACGCTTCCGAAACGCTCCGAGCAGAGCTCGAATTGTCATTTTCTCGGATTATGTAGAATCGTTTGTATGTTGTTTTAGGACAGCCAGAGACGGAGGCAAGGAGGAAAGACCACTGTATTTGGCTCTTTTTTCAATTATATGTAAAAGTTAGGATGAGAGTTCCACTTCACACGGACATATCCCTTAACTATCAAAATACTCTCCATGTAATATTTCATTTGTTTTCCACACAAATTGTAATACATATAAAAAAATATAGGTGGAAAAAGTTATTAAAATAAAATGATTTGTGAAATATATGATTTGTTTATAAAAATAGTAAGAGTTTAATGAAATATTTAATGATAATAATCTCAAAAATATAAATAATTGAATTGGAATTTTGGATTGAGTTGCCACCTACACACTAAGCAATCAGTTAAAAAAACAAAAAGGTTGCGTCTTCCATTTTGGCTTTATCAAATATATAATTAGGAAATGTTTGACCTAAAGTATTATAGTTCAGTGAAATTTTTTAATGAAGATGAGTGATTATGATACGAATTTTACTTTCTCGTTTTCCAATTAAAAAAAAAGGATTCAAGGATTATTTTTTACTTCAGAAATTAAAAATTAAAAAATATCAATCTGGATTAGGGTGACCAAACTCTCAGTTTAAAACTAAAATAATAATATGTATTTTGATTCATTTTAATATTTTTATTAACTAATGATTTGTTAATATATCAATAACGAACGAATCTTCTTTGAAAATTACTATTACTATTACATAATTACAAATAATAAATAATCCAAGTACATAAAAAGATAGTGTTAGATTGATGGTTTAAAGCATTATCAGGTCTTTAATGGACAATTTTCGCTTTTCATACCTTAAATTAATAGCTAACAAATAATGTGTCCCGCTTCATTGATATGCAGGATTATTCCTTTTAGTTATTTATTATGTTAATAAGGTTTTTAAGAAAAAAAATTAGGGGAAAGTAAGTTAATGCGATTGACAAAGAAAAAAAGCGTTGGAGACCCATCAAATTGGTTTTTCCAATATGATTTTTTATATAATAGTTATTAATATACAAAATTTAGAATAATTGGTTACCAATTTATATATTAAACACAATAATATTAAGTACATAAACCTGACAAGAAAATTTAAATTCATAAAAAAATTATGATGACAATTACACACACTTTTTGATACAACGCACTGTTATTTTAGATGACACGATAATATATAATGATGTTCTTTTGTGTAAGACGGTACGATGCGTCATATCTGAATCAAAACACTATAAAATTATAATACCAATATCCCAGATATATTCGATATGCAATTGAATTTTAATACTTGATGAGTTTGATAAATTTCGATTTATCAGTCTCTCTTACATATTATTTATCATATATATGTATGCATATTTATACAAAGTTGAATGGGAAATATATACACAATTACAAAAAGGAAATTACATGTCACAGCTTAAATAAAAATGGGCCTCACCGGAATTCTTTAAGCCCATCAATACAAGAAAATGGGCCGAAAATCAGAAAATAAAATCTATACTATAGTAGGGGGAATTAACACTATATAATTTATTTAATTTAATATGAGTAATATGTAAAATCATAGCGCAATAGCTCATCCAAGCCCAATAAACTCCAGTGCAATTCTCACTTTTTTTTAGGTGGAAGCTCAATTCTCACTCAAAAGCTATAAATAAATAGGTATAACAGGATTTTTAAGTAGCTTTTTTAATCTTAGTAATATGTAAAATAGAAAATAAAAAATAGCGCTTAGCGATTCTATATCATGCTAGCATCTCCCGATGATGCACTTCGAATCTCCAATGGCAAAGTATGAATACAATACGTTAATTTTTTACCAACACATTCATTATATCAATATTCGTGATATCATCAAAAACTTGAGTGAAATAAAAGACGAATTAGGTCTATTGGTAGCAAATACCATCAAATTTGGGCAAAATTTGATTTTTCCCACTAATTTTAAAAATGGTCTTTAAATTCATCAACTTCACGGATTGTGCGAATTTCCCAATCCGGTCCGACCCTTTTATTTCCGGAGAAATTTTAACAGACGTGGCACACCAATAATCTATGTGGAAATGCTGCAGTATTAGTTAAACAACGTCATTTTCGAAGGGCTTTAAACGACGTTGTTTAAAGAAAAATTAGAACTAAACGACACAAATTTCAATTTGAACAACTCAATTTCAATTTCCTACCATTTAGGGTTGAAACAATTTTATTCTTCTTGTTCGAATCAATTTCCTTCCAAATTCTTTCTGTAAAGTTCATTCAATCTTTTTTTCATAATTTTGTTCTGCGCATGCAGTAGATTGTAGGGGTGCTTAACCGGTTACCAGTTATCGGGTTAACCGATAACCGAACCGGAACCGGCCGGTTATCGGTTCCGGTGCGCAAATTTAAGAGAAACCGGTTATCGGTTATAACCGGTCGGTTACCGCTTATAACCGATAACCGGTAACTAACCGATTAATAAATCCTAGCGCTCTAATTTTATATTTTCTATCTTCTAATTCTTCTAATTACAATTTACAAATTTATGCCCTATATGTCTCTCTCCAGCCAGATTTATAGTTTATGCTTGAATATTGAAAATTATAATACATTAGCACATTTTCTCCTTAATTTTATGACAAGGAATCGAAGATAAAATAGAGAATTTTTTTCGATAGAAAGGTATAACTTGTTTTTCCTGTCGTAAACAAAATGAAGTTTATGTAATTTGTAAGTTGCTTCAAAATGGAGTTTATGTAATTTGGCCCAACACTCAATGCATGATAAATTTTGTGAAATATTCTATTTTTAGAGCTTGTAAAAGCTTACAATTTTGTTGGAATAGTACGTTGTTTAAATTTTAGCTTAGACGGTTCCAAAGAAAAAAATTAAACTTTACCAAAATAAAAATTTTAATTTTTTGAACGAATAACCAATTCGGTTCGGTTCCGGTTCCTATAATTTTGGTCATTTCGGTTCGGTTAACCGGTCCAACCGGTTCGGTTATAACCGAACCGCTGATTAAGCACCCCTAATTCAAAGGCATCCGCAGCGGTGCCGGCGACGCGGCGGCCGCACCGATACGGCCGGCGGCGGGAACGGGCCTTCACTCCAGAGGACCTCCTTTCATTTTTTCTTTTCATTTCCATTTCTTTCCTTCTTTTTCGTTCATTACCAATTCCTTCTTTCCTTTTCTCTCTCTTTCTTTCTTTGATTTTTCCTTGTTTTTAGATTTTTTCTGTGTGTATATTTATATATAGAGTAATCTATATATAGATTTTATGTATGGCTATCTATTATAACCAAGTCTTGATTTATACTAATAACAATAATTAAGGGATCAACTATGCCCAATAATTAGGAATAAATAAAAGTAATTAAATGACCAATCATGCAATTAATGAGTTCATCGAAACTTCCAATGATTTAACATATTTATAATACTTGAATAGTATATAACAAAATATATCAAAATTGAAATGGTCGCATGATTAGATATTATTAATTTTAAAAAATTATTTATATATTTTAAATTATGTAGTTTTTGAATTTTAATTAAGTCCATTTTGATTTTTAGTCATTTATTTTTCATTTTATAAATATTGCAATTTAAAAAATATATAAAATTGGAGAATGGTTGAATTTTTTTGATGAAATGTAAATGATTGAATTGTGACTAAAAATGAGGCTAAATTTTATGACTGCATTGTAGGAATTAGGACTGAAAATAAGACTGCATTGCTGATGCCCTCATTATTGATTATTTTGCGGCCGTTGTTGCATGTATATGTCCATATTATCATTCAAGAATTAAGATTATTGGCGTAGAAAAGTCCGACTTTGGCGACTCTTTAAGTTGTTAGTCAATTTACTTTGATGACTATTTATCACGAGTTTCTTTTTTTTCTCTGCCAATATCTACGTCACTCTATCATCCAATCCTTCTGTGCCATCCAATCCTCTATAACATTTATGATTGTATAAGTTTTATAACTCATCTTAAAGGAACATTTCGTAATCTATATGTCATGATCTTGTGTTCAAATCTCACCGTTTCCATTTTTACAATCGTAAAAATATTATGGACTTATCCTATCATGCGACTTCAACACATCTACGTCACATGTAAGGACTTCAGCATCTATATCAGATATACATAATCCAATGTAAGATTTATGGGACAAACTTCAACACACCTATGCCAGATTTGCATAATCAACTGCAAGGTCTATAATATTCAAAGTACTTTTCTTTCTCTCATATTGATAGGCCAAATTCTTAATTTGGTAACATCTACAAAAAAGGTTCCCAAAATGGGAACCTTTTTTTATTTTTTTAACTCCCAACAATGGGAAAAACGCATGTCCCAAATGAGACTTCACTTAAGTGAAGTCTCATTTCCGAAACAATGGCATTTATGATGCCGTGGTGCCTGTCAGATATTATGCACAACTGCCTGTCAGCGGTTGCTACATAAACTCGAATGAGGCCCATAAACCAATTCCAAGACTGATTTGTTTCTTCGTCCGCAATGGCATATGCAACAGGGAGACACTTCTTATTAGCATCGAACCCTACCGCAATCAGTAGTTTGTCTTTAAACCTTCATCTTAAGTGAGTGCCATCAACAGTTAAAACTGGTTTGCATGATTGAAATGCATGTAAAGCTGGCCTAAATGCCCAAAATACATACCCTAAAACCTTCATATCTTCGCGGCTCAATCTTTCATCATGGAACCACTCAACAATTGTACCAGGATTCCGTTTTTGCAGTTCATCCATGTAAATGGACAATTCTCTAAAAGATTGTTCTCATCCACCATATACAAGCTCAATAGCCTTCCTTCGTGCATACCATGCTTTTTTGGAGCTACATTGTACGTAGTATTTGTCCTCCACATGTTGCTTGATAGCTGACGGCTTGTAATCAACATCATTTTCTATTTGATGTCTAACACACAAAGCAATCATTGATGAGGAAAGGTTGGCATGTCCCCTTGAATTGCGATGACCAAGACACGTGTGCCCATTAACCCAAGTTCTAATTTCCCATCT
>JAYDZE010014798.1:0-10167 GCA_034509125.1 Monilaria moniliformis
ATTAACAAATGAAGTTGACAAAGAAAATGGATAAAAATAATCATGTGTTTAGTAAAAATTATGAGATATTGTAGATATAAAAAAAAAAATCGATGTTTATATATAACAATATTTAAATTTCATAAAATATCAAAAAAGTTCTTGTAGCCCAACGAATAAGATACATTATATCTTAATATTAGTTAAGGGATTAATTCCTATCAAGCACAAATTAATATCATTTTTGAAGAATATTAAAAAAGAATCAAAAAACCGGTTCAACCGGTCACCGGTTTCCGATCTAATCACCCGGTTTTTCCAATTCACACTGGTTCAATAGATTGGTGGTTTTTATGACCGAACCGGACCGGACAACACACCGGTCCGCGGCCGAACCGATCGAACCAGCCGATCCGACCCGATTTTTAAAACACTGGATTATGACAATGAAATGCTAAAGCTTTAGGAGTAGGAAATGAAAATTCTCGTGGAATTAATCTTGGTTAAAATTTTCATCTAAAAAACGAAGTTGACGTCTTGAAGTGGGTAGTTTGCTTGCGTTGAAGAATTGAGAAAGAAAGAAAACTAACAAAGATTTTGGGCTAGGAATAAATAGTAATTGGACCTAAAACAATTCAATAAGAAAAAAAAAAGTTAATTAAGCATGCGCTAGTAAATGGGCCCAAAATAACTTTTGTTAGAAAAAGACATAGAAGCCCAAAATGAAATGGGTTGATAGTGTATGTAAGCCCAAGACAAAACTAAAATTTTAAAAAAACTAATAGTCAAGCCCAAATTAAAAAGAATTAAAATAAAATATTAAAGTTCATCTTTTAATAAAATTAAAATAGATCTGTTAAAATAAACAAACTAATATCTAATTAAAAGAATAATTAATGAGCACTAATAAGAAGAGGTTAATTTATATAATAAAATATGATAAGAGGTAAAGATTTTAAAAATAAAGTAAAAACAAAAGTAAAATGTTAGTTAGTGTTTACAATTACATAGTTATTAATTTGTATAAAATATTGTTTATGGTGATCGTGTTCCGAGTAGCAGCTGGGGAAATGATAAGATACAGGAGTAGGACGAGCACCTGATCGAGGTGTTTTTGGCTTACTGGGTGGTGTATTCTATCTTAGGCATTTATTTCTTAAATTAAATTTGCGTGATTTCATATAAAATAGAGATTGTTAATAATATGAGTTGTGATGTGATTATGTGCTATATTGTGAGTGGAATTTGAATATTATGTGTTGAATGTGAATTTAGTACCTGAATATGTGACTATTGAATTATGAGACATTATTCGTTAGTATCTAGAAAGCATGTTATTTGTGTTTATGCATCGTGCTTGAGTGTGTTCATTATGTATAAGTGGCATGTGATAGACTAATAAATTTTAATTCGTAGTTAGAAAAGAACAAATCAGTCTATCAAAGAATTTATTTACTATTTCTCACTTTACAAAATACTATTAACTAGTATAGGGTAAGGGGTGTCGAACCCACGAGGAATGAGAGTTTTGTTAAACGTTTCCTACAACCTAAATGGGTTTGGCGATGCCGACACACCGATTTTCATGGTGCTAGAAGAATAAAGAAAATAAACTAACTGCTAAAGGTGGGAAACAAATCAAAATACCAAACTGAACTTAGTAAAATCAGCAAGCAAAAACTTCGGAACCAAACTGGCAACTTGGAATTTAGAAATTAAAATGGGCAACTTGAAGGTCTTAGAGACATAACAACAGTTAATCATAAATGCAAAAAACTTGAAATATGAGTTTATTCTTCCTAAACTCCCTCGAAAATGGCAAGACTAATAAAGACATCAAACATGACATGACAAATCTGTTTCATGAAGCAAGTAGGCAAGAAATAGAGAGAAAACAACCCAAGCTAGAAAAAGGCAAAATAGTCAACTTACTATTTGGAGTAATTGCAGTCTTTGTAGGCTAGTGTAGAAATTTTTGGCCTAAACTAGGAAAGAAAAAAGACAACTTATGCAGCAAAAAGAGAGAAGGCTGAAAGCAGGGCTGTACTAATTCCTAAAATGCAAAATGGCTTCAAACGTAACTACTCTACATGAACTAAGAAAGGATTAAAAACTAACAGCCAGCAAAACTCAAACAAGCATTTTCATTTAGGAACAAGACTAATAAAAAGACACATCTAGAGAGAATTAAAGGCATGAAAAACATTCAACAACTAAACTAGACATATTTAGCCATTCTCGAAATGAACCCCATGATTATAGATTAAGAAGGAAACAAACAACTAGATCTAACTAATGAAAGCATATCTGAAATAAAACAACACTCCTAAGATAAGAAATGACCTGGAACTGAGGTTAAAAATTGCTAAACACAATGCAAGAGATGGACGAAGAGATGAACAAGGTAAAAGAGAGTGTTATTTCCGACTTGATAAATAAAAAAAATTCATTTCAAAGAGATTATAGCAAGAACCACAAATAAACTTCAAAATATTCAGTTTAAAAGAAGCTAAACTAGAGCGAAGAGTTTCTAAAGCAAATAAAAGCAATAGAACAGTTATAGTGTCGAAATCAAGCATGAATAGTAAATAAAGTTTTTTTTCCTCATTGGTTTTATCCCATGGCAACTAATGGTTTACTTTCCCAAAACAGATTGTTCTTTTGTAGAGTGAGTGAAAGTGAAAATCTCAAAGTGTGTAGGCGTGAATGAATGGATCCATTTCTCTCTCATCTTTCATTCCTTAAGTAATGGGGTTGGGCCTACCTCTTGAGTTAGGTTTTCTTCTTTCCCCTTCTTCTGTAATGACACACTTGACATCCCTCGCAGCTGAGAGACACAACTCATTAATGTTGGAGAATGACAGCTTTGTCCTGTAGCGCAACCAATTACCGACCTTTAGGCTGAGCAGCAAGTGAAAGAACTTCAATTTTTTGCTTCATTCTTTCATTTTCTTATGTATTTCCAGCCTCTTCTAATCTTTGCATCTCAATTCCTAATTCTTCCCATTTCCTGCTCATAAACACCTATTAAGTGCATATTTTATTTATTTAAAAGTAAATTCGACTCATAATTCCTAGGAACAATTTCGTCCTATCAAATCTCCCCACACTTGAATCATGCTTGCCCTCAAGCATGTTGTGTGGTTAAACACAAAAAATATATTGTTATTAGGAATTTCCTTTACTCGGCAGACTCAAGACTCAAAATAAAAGAAGAAACAATCAAGATACAAAGACTCAAACGATGCCAAGAACATGTAACATCAATTAACATAAAGTTTTCCCCCAAAAAAATCGAATTCAACAAGCATGCAACATTCAAAATCACTTTCCCCTCCTCAAATTTGATCTACGTTATCAACTTGTCAAGATAGTCAAGAGATGAATCAAAGGCATAAGTTTCTCTCAATTTTCTCAACTATGCAGGGTTGTTCTCTCAAGAAGAAATAATGCAGTCAATGCGATATTAAGTGGTCACTTGCAACTCAAGAGGGTCTTTTGATTTGGATGCAATGAGGCTTTGGACCATTTAAGTATGTTGGTAAGATCATAGGGTTCCTAAGCTCAAGAAATGAAAAATCAAGTTATGTATCTTAATTGAAGTGTTGGCACTCATCAAGACTAAACATGCATATAGGAACTGAAATCGTACAACATGCACTGAATTTCAGCAAGAGTGTATCATTCTTTTCACTTTACTTTCCTTTTTGTATTTCATGCATGTAATTCTTTTTTTCTTTCTTTTTTCTTTCTGCCTTCAGATGCTTTTTCTCTTTTTTTTTTTTTTCATTTCTATTACCACTGCTTTTACACTAATAATAATAATAATCTATACTTAATCCTAACGAGTGCAAGTAATGATGCATAACTATGACCAAAATATAGTCCAAATTGAGACTTGAGGTTAAAAATTTCTAACTTATGCAAAGAACAGGCTCATGGCTTCAAATTGGCTGACTAAAGACAGAAAATCTAGTAGGATTTAAATAAAAAAAAAAATAGGGCACAAATGGTTGTTCTATTGCCCTCTATCATTCATTACTCGTGACCACTTCATATCACAATTCATACAAGCTCAAAACACTCAAAAAGTTATAGTAGAAAGTGTTATACTTTAGGCACAATTCTTGCATTTGGTAGGTAAGCATTTGATTCATAAATAACAGTCAATCATACTCATGTCGTCTAACACAATCAAATTCAATTCAGAGAAAAATCATTAAATTACTTGCATGATTACTGAATTTAGATTAAAAAGGAAAAAAATCATGGCAGTGAATGCTAACATGCTTGGTATCAGACAACACACAAACAAACCAAACCTCCTTACACTTAAATCTTGATTGCCCTCAAGCAAGTTAGGACAAGTGCAACGAGGGACCTAGACTCAAACACAAAAACACACACAAAAAAAACACTAAAAGAGAAGGGAATAGGGGTCACCGGACTAGCCTACAACGGCTAGAAGCAGCTTGGAAAGATTCAGGGTATCATCTTTAGCATGATATGAAGTAATCCCGATAGGTCATTTAAACTTGACAGGTGGAAGGTGGTGGTTGTCGAGCACGTCTGGTGGTGGAGGTAAACAGTGTCTTTGAATTTCAACCGCCCCAATTGGTTTGAATTGTTGTTAGAAATTGGAAATTGGTTTAATATCTCCTTAAGTATGGCCTCTCTCATATGACAGTTCAACTTACTCTTTAGTTTCTCCTGGGTTTCATCCTTGTCAATCGCCCCCGAATAAGAGGTTGTACATTTGGATTTGAATTAAGCAACATCATTGGGTCTTCTTCAGCAAATTTCTTTGTGGTGTCATTATGCTCAGCTCCCTTTTTTATGAGACAAGTGGTATGTACCACTTGTTGAATGGAATGGAGTTTATCTTGCTCTTTCTTGGTTCTGTTGTCCATTAATGACCTTCGGACTGCATAGCTCTGCAATATGGGTAGCTTAGACTTGCTCCCAGAAGTCTCCCCTGGTTCATTCTTGGAGTTTGAGATTATTGGCCCTTCCAGCTCTTTTTCAGTCCTTATGGTAATCTAATTGATGGTTCCTTATGAGGTGATTGCACTTGGGCAGGAATCCTCCATTCATTCTAACGCAACTCTTTCATCGAAACCGCCAATTGCGACATTTGCCTAGTTAGTGCTTCAAGGCTCACTTTTTGTTTCTTTTGAGCCTCTTGCAGCTTATGGACCACATCATTGTTAGCTTGGACATAGTTCAGTAGGAGCTGTTGAGAGGTGATAAGCTCACCCATCATTTTCTCCAAGCTTTTGGTCGGTTTTGGGGGAATTTGAGGTTGATGTGGAGGTTGGAAACCTCGTTGATGCGACGACCTATATGTCTGATTTTACATTTGTGGGGGTAGTTGTTGTTGGTAATGAAGTGCTGGTAGTGGTCCTTGATTGTTGTTTAGCTCAGTCCATTGAAAGTTGGGATGATCGCGCCACCCCAAGTTGTAAGTTGGTATGTAAAGGTCGCACCCAGAGACTTGATTTGGCCAGTTCAAAGCTGCATTACCTTGGACTAGGGCATCTACCTTCTCCATTTGGCAGCACCGCGAGGTATGTCTTGGCTTTCTACAGGCGCTACCGACTTTTTTAGGTGAATTACTTCTTACCACCTTCTCAACCACTATTTTGAGTAGCTTCTCAAGCTTCACTATCCTTGCATCAATCATTTCTTCCAACTCAGCGGTGCTCGCAATCACATGAGTTGTCCTATTCAACAGTCTCATGTGTGGCTCCTCATATTCTCGAATTGTCTTTACCAAATATTGTATCAACTGTTTGGCCTCACTAACACTCTTGCTTAAGAATCTTACTCCACTGGACGAGCTGACCAAATTCTTCATGTCAATCATCATGCCTTAATAGAAATATTGGAGCAAGTCCCATCTCGGAAAATTTGTGATTTAGAAAACTATCCACCAATGTTTTGAAACGAGTCCAATAAGTACTCAAGGATTCATCAAAGCCCTGTTGAACCCCTATTATTTCCTTTTTCAGAGCATTGGTCTTGGTTGGTGGGAAGACGTATTCCAGGAACACATTTTTCATATCTATCCATGTGGCAACCAAGTTTGGTGGATGACTAGTGAACCAAGTATTAGCCTTTTCGGTGAGAGTAAAAAGAAATACTGCCAGTCAGAACTGTTCTTCACTAACTCCTTGTGATCACTTCTAAATTCGACACATTTTTATAAGCTCACATATGAAGTTATACGGGTTCTCATCTTTCTTACCATAAAACTTTGGCAAAACATTTAATAGATTCAATTTTATTTCAATGGGAGGGACATCTTCAGCCATTCTAATGGGAGTTGGAAGGTCACCCTCCAAGTGACCTATAAGATCTCCCAAACATAGGTCATCATCCTCATGGTTCATTATGTATTCCAGGTTCAGACCAAGATCTGCAACGTCTAGATCACATTATGTATCACTTTCTGAGCTTGAAGTAGGTCAGTCTGGATCAGACAGGGCAGCTTGAAGGCCTTTTTGAGTCTGAACTCCTTGTTTTCCGAGACAGGTCTCATTCCGTAACCGTTTGCCAATCTTCTCGATCTCAAAATCGTAAACAAGAAAACAAAAAATAAAACAAATCGAAAACTATTTATAAAGGGTGTAGAAAACAAATAACAAAAGAACGCCATTCCCTGGCAACAACGCCATTTGATAGACTAATAAATTTTAATTCGTCGTTGGAAAAGAACAAATCAGCCTATCAAAAAATTTATTTATTGTTTCCCACCTTCCAGAATACTATTAACTAGTATAGGGTAAGAGGGTGTCGAACCCACGAGGAATGAGAATTTTGTTAAACGTTTCCTACAACCTAAAGGGGTCTGGCGATGCCACCACGTCTATTTTAATGGTGCTAGAAGAATAAAGAAAATAAACTAATTGCTAAAAAGTGAGAAACAAATCAAAATAACAAACTGAACTTAGCAAAATCAGCAAGCAAAAACTTCAGAATCAAAGTGGGCAACTTGGAATTTCGAAATTAAATTGGGCAACTTGAAGGTCTCAGTGACGTAACAACAACTAATTCTAAATGCAGAAAACTTGAAATTTTGGTTTATTCTTCCTAAACTCCCTCAAAAATGCCAAGACTAATAAAGACACCAAACATGACATGATAAATCTAGTTCAAGGAGCAACTAGGCAAGAAATAGAGAAAAAACAATTGAAGCTAGAAAAAGATAAAATAATCAACTTACTTTTTGAAGTAATTGCAGCATTTGTAGGCTAGTGCAGAAATTTTTAGCCTAAACTAGGAAAGAAAAAAGACAACTTATGCATCAAAAAATGACAAGGCTGAAAGGAGGGCTATACTAATTACTAAAATGCAAAATGGCTTCAAACATAACTAACCTACGTGAACTAAACATGGATTAAAAACTAACAACCAACAAAACTTAAACAAACATATTCGTTCAGGGACAAGACTACTAAAAAGAAACAATCAGAGAGAATTAAAGGCATGAAAAACATTCAACAACTAAACTAAACATATTTTGCCATTCTTGAAATGAACCCCATGATTTTAGATTAAGAAGGAAACAAACAATTAGATCTAACTAATGAAAGCAGATCTGAAATAAAGCAACACTCCTAAGATAAGAAATGACCTGAAACTAAGGTTAAAAATTGCTAAACACAATGCGAGAGATTGATGAAGAGATGAACAAGGTAAAAGAGAGTGTTGCTTCCAACTTGATGAACGAAGAAACATCCATTTAAAAGAAATTTCAGCAAGAACAATAAATAAATTTCAAAACGTTCAATTTAAAAGAATTTAAACTAGAGCGAAGAGTTTCTAAAGCAAATAAAAGCAATGGAACAGTGATAGTGTTGAAATCAAGCGTGAACAATAAACTATGTTTTTTTTCCCTCATTGATTCTATCCCATGGCAGCTACTGGTTTACTTCCCCAAAATAGGCTATTCTTTTCAGGTGTGTAGGCGTGAATGAATGGATCCATTTCTCTCTCTTATTTCATTCCTTAAATAGTGCGGCTGAGCCTTCCTCTTCAGCTAGGTTTTCTGCTTTTCCCTTCTTCTGTAATGACACATTTTCCCTTCCTCGCAGCTGAGGGACACAACTCATTAATTTTGGAGAATGACAGTTTTGTCCAGTAGTGCAACCAATTACCGACCTTCAGGTTGGACAGCTTGAGACCTTCTGGACAACTAGTGAAAGAACTTCAATTTTATGCTTCATTCTTTCATTTTCTTGTGCATTTTTTGCCTCTCCTAATCCTTGCACTTGAATTCCCGATTCTTCTCATTTCCTGCCCATAAACACCTATTAAGTGCATATTTCGTTCATTTAAAACTAAATTCAACTCATAATTCCTAAGAACAATTTAGTCCTATCAGCATGATATAGGACAACAATACTGCATTATCTGTGATTACCGTCTTCTGGATTACCGAAGCGAGGATCATCTGATATCTGGTATGTGCCCTTCGTGGGGATCTTATTTTATTTATATGCGCCTTTCACGGGTGATCTGATTTGATTGATTTGCACCCTTTGTGGGTGATGTGATTTCATTGATATGAATAACTACAAATAAATAACATAAAATTAACTCCACAAGTTAGATCTAATGTATATATGCATTATATTTTTATTAATATAATATAATAATAAATTAATTAATTGGAAAATTCAAATTCACTATAAAAAAATATTTTGAATTCTAAAACTATATTTATATTTCATTTCAATTTTACAAATCTTAAATTAAGTTTTTTAACATATTAGGATCCATCATAACTTTTTCTTATATGTTAAATCGTTTATCAACTCAAGATTAATCAAACGTCATTCTTATCCAATGTCAATTTTTGTAATTTTTACACTATGGTATATATTTAATGGTGTCTGAATTTAAAGTATATATTTCAAATTTTATTTTTATATACTAATATTATATTTAATTGTTTATGAATTTAAGTATACATTCTAAAATTCCCCCAATTAAATAATTCCCCCAATTAAATACTCTATATTCTATAATATGAATAATTTTCCTCATTAATCATTAGAGATATCATGCATCACTCATTAGTTTCATCATTAGCTTTTAATCTGATTAGCCCGATGGACTAGCCCGAAATCCGAATATCTAGGGTTGGAGTTGAAAATTTCTAACTCAATAAAATTCCAAGCCGATTCGTCCGCACTTGATTAACTTGCACCTGAATAAAGCTTATACGAAATCCGATAGACTAACCCAATTGTCATCCATATTTCTAAACATGTATAGCTTAATCAATTTATGCAACGGAAAAACTTTTTAGTACAAGTAAATAAATTCATACGACAATTATTTTATTTTATGATACAATACATAGAAATTTGAGTTGAGGAGAGGAGCGGTCAGTCACCACCAAGTGCTCCATAAGTTATATCCAACTTATTAAAAAGTAAAGTATGATTGGTCTAAAGCATACTTAATTGCAAGGGTTAACTTTTAAGACATAACTGACTTGAGTGAGTTTGTGGCTTACTTAATTCATAAATAAACTTACACCGAATAAATTACATCTCACAATCTACCTTAGTAATATAAGAATTAAAATGTTCTCTTTTTAAAAAAATAAATGCTCAAAATCTTCCATGAAGCAAGTCGAAGACGCGATTCCAACAACGGAACAGCCAGCATCAGAATCGACTGCGGAGCCACACCACATACTAGTTCCTTTGGGGCTGACACCGGAGGAGTTCGAGGATCTCAAACCCGCGGTGGCGGAATTCCACAATTACAGGGTTAACACCGGCCAGTGCTCCTCCATACGCGCGTAGCGCGTCCACGCGCCGCCGCAGGACGTCTGGTCCATCGTCCGCCACTTCGACAAGCCGCAAACATACAAGGACTTCATCAATAGCTGCAGTGTGCACGTCGATGAGCTGCGCGACGTTAGCGTCATATCGGGACTTTCAGCGGCCACCAGCACCGAGCGCCTCGACATCCTCGACGAAGAGCGGCATGTGACCGGCTTCAGCATCATCGGCGGGACCATCGCCTAAAGAACTACCAGTCGGTGATGTTCGTGCATGTAGGATTTTTAGGAGAGACTATCAATACGAATAATTGATGCAAATCAAATTATACAATCTTTTCCCTAAGGTTTCATGCATTTTTATTGAGTCCTTTCACACTTTTGAGTGC
>JAYDZE010014809.1:0-10167 GCA_034509125.1 Monilaria moniliformis
TCGAAGAAAAATAAAATTTTATTTAAAATAAAATATATTGTTCTTTTGAATAAAAGTGACTATTCTTGTGAATAAAAATTACTCTTCTTCTAAACAAAAGTTACTATTTTTATTATAATATATAAACAAATAAAAAATATTATTTAAATTAATGAAAATTATTTTTTTATATATTATATAAGCAAATTAATATTTATAAGGGCTGATTATATAGGCATATGTTGATTTTTAGTAATATATTAATAGTAGGCCCAAAAGCCCATTTTATCATAGGAAGAAAAAAGTGATATAGTTGAGAATCGAAATCTGAACCTCTGAGTGCCAAGGCTCGCGCCTCAACCAATTGCGCTGCCTGTCATTCATTGAATAATGTAACTCAAAATTTATAAATTCGTTGATAGTGATGATAATTTAAAAAAAAAAAAAAAAATTGATTCGTGTCGGTTCGGGTCAAACCCGGTTTTGACCCGCGCTCACTGTGCGCGCGCGCACAGGAGTGCGCCTCATTGCTAAAACCTTATATAAATATTCAATATATTAAAAATAGCGACAACAGATTTTCAATGTATCAAAAAACAAAAAGATTACAAGTTTATTGGGGGTGAGCATTTAAAATGGCGACACAGGTAGGAGATAAGAGTAAAATACATACCATATTTTACAACTTAATATTTTTCTTTTTCAAAAGGTTTAAAACTTATTTATTGAGTGATTAATAATTGCAGAAATGTCAACCTCTTGGGGTCGATTTATTCACGAGCATATTTAAAGGTTCTCGAATTTCTTCCAGCGTGTAAAGATGTGATTTATAATGTGCTTCCATAATTTTCTGGCATTTAGCTCTTATTATAAATTCGGTATTTTCTAGATTTGTCTTTACTATTTGGCCAGCACACGACTGCAACAAGAGTAGTGACCCATAAACAATTTTAATAAGATGTGTCGATATACAATGCTTATAAGTAGAAAAGAAAGGTTTATAGTCAATACGTCTATTTGAAAACTGATTATTCCGTGAAGTAAATTTCAAGATTTTTGGCTAAAGGTGTGCAATTTTGATAAATTAATTAATTAACAGACCTACAACTATCAATATCAGCTACTTTCATCTTCTCTAAGTATTTTATAAACAATAGATCCATAGATACGTACATATATATAGGATAGAGTTATTCTACAAATAAAATAAATTATCAACTATTACACAATAACAATTTATTGTCAAATATGATGAATTTGTTGTGCAAAATGATTAGTTCAGTTGCCTTCTATATATATCAGATTCAAACATAAAACTATAAATTCATTCAAAAAAGTGATAAACTAACTATTAATATTCATGACCTAAGAGCTAAAATTGATTCTTAACTTATATTTAATTTGATTTTGTTTTTGTAAATTCACCAATGGTTTGATTCAAACACAACCAAACACTAATAAAAAATATTATAACATACCATCAGAATATGGATACTTATAGATCATAACAACCAAGTAACAGTTAACGACGACCATAGGAAATATTGGATGGGAGGAATACAAGAAACGAACAAACAATGGATTGGAATCTCTGAAAGTCGTGTATAACACTTTTAGATCAAATCAATTTGGTATGTTCACCCAAAATATTTGATCGGATAAAGTTCAGAGATATTAGAGCAAAGTACGTTATGTTCTGTGTGAAAAAGAACCAAGAAAAACTGTTAAAAAGCGACCAAAAAGGGGCAAAAAGGGTCTCAACTGCCATGCACCCGGTCGGGTGGAACTCTGCCAGAGACACATCCGGATGGGTGGAACTCTTTGGACTCACCCGCCCGGGTGAGACTCTCTGGACTCCACACCGTGCCTCACCCGGCCGGGTAGAAGTCTCTGGAATCCACAGAGCGACTCACGCGGCCGGGTGGCGAAATGCCACATGCTCACCCGGGGCTCTGCCCCTTGGACCCCGCTTCCAGGGGCGCTGCCCCCGGACCCCCTTCCCTTAGGGCCTTCGCCCCTAAGATCATAACAAATTCATATAAGCGTGCACTCCGCACCTCCGAACTTATATGAAGAATTATTATGACGATTGATCACTTCAGTTAACCCAATTACACTAAAATATTCAACAACGACGGTTGGGGTTGAAGGAAGCGGTCAGGTGTCGGGTGGGGGCGCTAGGTGGAGACAACGCCAGTGTTGATCGGGGCAGAATCTCTGGCGGGTGGCAACGGCTGGGGGTGCTTCAATTCGACGATGGAGGACCGATTTCGATGTCGAATGATCGATTTGAGGTGTTGGTCGGAAAAATGGTAATCTGATTTGGGGATAGGGTTTCTGACTTAACGACTTAATATTTAGTCGGTATATAATTATTTAAAATGATTTTTAAACATTAACGACTGATTAATAGGTCGCAGAATAAATAATTAAAGTGAATAAGAAATATTCATCATTTAGCGACTAGCTAATCGATCGTTAAATATATTTAAAAACTATAATAATATTACGTTCAATTTTTCGATCGTTATTTAAGGTTTTAGTTTTAAATTATATTATTTAATTAATATAATGACCTTATGGTCATTATATTTCTTTATAAAAAAGTTAATAACGACCACGCTAACAAACGATTGTTATGTAATATGAACAAAAGAATCAAATTGTATTTAGAACACCATTATCACTGCCACAAAAGAGAGAAAAATTGTGATTGGGGAGATCGATGAGGATTCCCTGAAACCCGGGATCCCATAGGTTGATGTTCAGAATTTAATTATTCATGCAATTAAATTAAATCTGCCTAGAACACAAATAGACAATTAATTTATTCAAAATCCTAGATCATAACATTAGGAGTTCGAATCTTACCATTAATTGCAGATATTATGTTTGTAGACGAGGGCTTGCAACTCCCACCACTCATCCAATATTCTACCTCGAATCTTATAGCCTATTACCCAAATTCTGGGTTTAAATACAGTGTGGACTGCATTCAATCAAACTCTATAGGCCGAATGGAGAAGAAAATATAATAGAGAGAGAACAGGGAGAAAACACGTTTAGACGTGTTTCTTATGTATCTGACTTAATGAATATAATTCTCCACTCCTCTATTTATAGAATATGTAATGGGCTAGGCTAGTGATTCAAGGAATTTGGGCTGCCCCCCATTGGGCTTTTACTAATTAAATTGAGGCTCAATTTAATTAAAGCCAATAGAATATTAATTTGGTCCGCTATAGAAAATAATATTGACTTACCCATCCAAATCCAAATTACGAATAATTTGGGCTTCCTTTTTAATTAATTTATTTTTCATGTTTAAGATTCTAATATCCATTAATTAATTTAAGCATGCTGCTGGTTTTAATTAATTAATATCTTTTATCAAAAGTGGTCTAGTTCAAGAACATTATTTATTATACTGGAATAAATTCCAACCGGCTGAGTTTTGTATGATAAATTCTTTTTCTCGAACACCTCTTGGGGATATTATCAACCTGGTCCTCCAGGACACGATTCAATACAATAACAATCCTAACACCACTAGATATTAATTATCACTGCCCAAGATATCAGGATTATTGGGCTACGAAAAACCCGCACATTTTGATTAGTCAAAGCAGCGAATAATTAATAATGTATGATCAATGTTATATACAAAGATTCAGAAATAAATAATCATCGAGATATCATCTTTCAGTAATCAGAAACAAAGACTTATCTCAACGTGAATCCTTTAGTGCTATACCACACTAGTATCATTTGTTTACAAAGGTTAGTAAACATCTGGAGTGACATTACAATGTTTCACGATAGATCGTTCAAGTCTATCTAGGTTGTGAAACTTAGTATTATTCTGCAAGGCACTGACTGAGAGACATTTAGTGATGACCTGACCACCATTCAGTCTACAATACAGAAGACCTAGACTTGTTTGCTCAATTATAATCACATATTATATTTGCTCACAATAAATCACCAGATTATAAAAAGGCAAATCATGTAACAATAATAACTATTCACAAGAGTTGGAGAATGGTAGTTCTTAGAATATTAATACATAACTAGCTCGTAAAGCGTGGCTTCTAGTATACAACCCCAACAAATTATAGTAGTTGCCGTGGGCTGGGAATTGTAGGGGATTCACCGGGCATTTAGCGGGGGGAGGGGGAGGCTAAACGTCAGGCCGCGGAGTGGCGGTGCTGCAGCCAACGTTCAGTCTGCCGCAAACGGGAAAGGGTTTAGAGTTTAGCCAAATCTTATTTTTCTTTATATTTTTGCAGTCTTTGTTTGTCACGGGTATGTTTTTGGGTATGTTTTTTTTGTGTTGGAGTGGGAGTCACCGGTGTGTGTTAAAGAGGGTGAGTAACAGGTTTGTATAATTTTTCACCTATAAAATACCACTACACTTCATCATTTTATTCACTCCACTTCTTCATTCTCAGAGCTATTTTCTTATCACTTTTCTTCTCATTTCTTCATTCTGAAAGCTATTTTTATCTCATTTTATGGATACATATTCTGACGATTCTGGTTCCGATTACGAGGAATTGGATACAATAATTTATTGGCATTGAAGTTGCATCAGAAGAGGAGAGATGCGTGGCCTCGAGCTCCGAGGATACATCATGAGCGCGAAATTGCCGCTCAACACCTCATCGCAGATTATTTTTTCGACGAGCAACGATGGGATGCAGCTGTGTTTCGTCGCCGGTTTCACTGAGCATATCGTTGTTCATACGCATTGCAAACACGTTGGCAGGACGCGACGAGTATTTTCAGCAGCGCTCCGACGGTACAGGATTCGAAGAACTCTCGACGCTGCAGAAGTGCACAACGACGATTCACGAGCTGGGATTGCCTCAAAGCATTTTGTCGCGAGGTTGTCGAGACCTTCTGCCATTCTGCGATATGTATCTGAGAAGGCCCATGGTCCAGGACCCCCAAACACTTATGAATATGCACGAGAGGCGTCACTACTTTCATGGTATGCTTGACAACATCGACTCTATGCACTGGGAGTGGAAGAATTGCCCGTCCGCATGGAGTTGCGGCTTCACTAGTGGATTTAAGGGCACACATCCCACAATAATCCTAGAAGCGATGACTAACCAACATTTATGGATCTGGCATGCGTTCTTTGGCATGGCCCGCTCGAACCATGACATTAATGTCCTGAACCATTCACCGATCTTCAACAACATATGGCTGGTCGGGCACCGGCTATCAAATTTATAGCCAATGGCCGAAGATACAACATGGGATACTACTTGGCCGATGGCATATATCCAAAAAGTGGCCAATGTTCGTGAAAACGATTACCTGTTTGACAGACCCGAAGAGAGTATTGTTTGCTCAAAGGCAGGATGCGGCATGAAAGGATGTTGGGCGAGCTTTCGATGTACTCCAAGCACGTTGGGCCATAGTGAAAGCTCCGACGCGTATGTGGCTTCAATCATGTGTCACCGACATAATTTATGCATGTCTTATCATGCATAACATGATAATCGAGGATGAATGAGAAGATGCGGTTAATTGGGGCGACGACGAAGCCAGATCTAGCTCGGGAGTGGCCAACGAGAATCCATTTCAATGTGTACCGCTTGAATTTCGAGAATTTACGAGTTGACGTGCATCTCTTCGCGAAGAACGAACTTACGGCCGACTCCAACAAGATCTCATCAAAGAAATTTGGGCACGCTCCAACTGATTTTGACCATGAAGTACCTTTACTCTTTATCTATGTAATTTTAGGAATTTCAATTATGTCATTTTCGATTTTTAATTAATATAATTGAAAATTTAAAATAAGTAATTTTCAAAATTTAATTAAATACTTTTTTGAATTTGTAGTCATTTAATTTGATTTTACAAATAAATCAATTCAAATAAATATATGAAATTGAAGAATAATAAAAATGATGAAATGATAAAAATAGAGTTGTGACTAATTTGTGGTTGAATTTTTTGGAACTGAAATAAAGGTATTATTGCTGAAAAGTGAATTACTGATGTGACAATTGAAAATGAATTTATGACTGATTTTTTTTAGAATTGGCATAGAATGCTATAAGGCTGGGCCCTCTAACGATTGAAAATTTCGAACACTATTTTTCGCAAGTATTTTTGCCTTTTTGCGTGTGTATCGCACACATAATTTTGAGCACAAAAAGTAATCTGTATATAGCCGTAAAGTTGCCAATCATAAGAAATAAGTTGAATGCAGCTGTGACAATAAATTCAACTAAAGAAAATGTAACCGGCCGGTAGGTAGGCAATCTATTTATTTACTTTGCAACATTCCTTTTGTTAAGTCGAGTTTAAATGATGATTCCAATTTTTGGTATTTGTAAACATTAATGCTAATTTTCCCTCACAAACATACAGAATATTCTTTATATTTTACCTTATTGTACGTAATAAACGGACAAACAGCGGTTAAGACCCAGAACGTTCTAAACTGTTGCAATTTTGATTTGGACACTTTGCCAATTGCAAACGTCAAAAAACTAGAAGTTCATACTTAACTAATTCTAGAATAAAAGGGCTCTGGTTCGAAGTTTTTATTGTTTTTATTTATTTTTTATTTAATGCAACGAAAGATAGAGCCGTATTTATGTGTGGGCTTGTTAACAATGCGCGCGGTCAGGTCGGACCCGGTCCGGTCCGAATTCTAAACAGTTTTTTAGCAGTAACTTTTATTTGTTTAAACAGTAACTTTTATGCATAAAAACAATCACTTTTAATATAAAACTTTTATTTATAACAATAGTAACTTTATTCAACACAATTGTTATTTTGATTCATAGCAAATATATTTTTTATAAAAATAGATCATGAATTTGGATTATGGATTAAGTTCAGGTTGAATTCGGATCTAATTCAAGTCGGATTGAGGCTAGATTCGGGTCGTGTTCAGTTCGAATCTGAACCGAACCAACCTGACCTGCCCGCACCATAAAAGTACAAGCACCCAAGTCTTTTTCCAAATGATATTCTCTAAAGTCTCGTCTAATACAACAAAAAGGTCAAATCTAAAGATAAGTAACTTCCGAATCTAGATATTTATTATGGTAATGTGCTCTCATACAAGCTTAATTATATACATTCGTATAACAAAAAAAATAAGCAAAAGCAAAATATTGATTTTGCACCATTCGGTTAGAGCACAAACATCCAAAAATTGGTGCTCAGATCATAATGAAATATTGCTAGCTGCCTCATCATCAGTCATCACATCCACTAATATTAATGATTATACCATTAACTGTAAGGATAGTGAGCGAACACGAGATAGCTAGCCCTCAACGATAATTATCTTATTAATATATTACCTCAAATTTTTTTATCTTATTAATTATATATACGGTACTAGGGAATCGAATATATATATCATACAACAACACTTGAATATATTCGTACATAAGTACGTCAATTTATCAATGGGATGAAAACCAAGAATGTCTCCTTTAACCTTTTCCTCTATTCATGTGATGAACTCGGAACTATCTGCAATTATTTAAAAAATGAGAGATTTTTGGGTCTTGACAAAAAGAAGCAGATTCAGGGTGTACTTGGAACCTGGAAGTGCTGCATACAAATAATATATCCAACATGTTTTCAAAAATATTTTGGCATTTCTCAGAATTAAAATTTATTGCAGACAAGAATAAACCACATGATACCCTTAAATTTTGGGGATCTCATTAATTAAGGCAAACACAATCAACGTTATTAAGGAAGTAGGCAACTAATGTTAATTAATTCAGGATGGCTACATACAAGTCGCGCTTAGGATTATGAAAGTGAAAAGCTATCTCATGATTTCAATTAATTAGCATATATAATATTTGGCATGATTACATAAGATTCTCCAATAGGTTAGACGATAATATACAACCCTACTTAAAATATTTTTTTTCAAGGACTACGACCCTACTGTACCAAAACAAAATATTCATATTCATATTCATATTCATATTCATATTCACATGACCTTCCCTGTCACAAGGGCATAACCGTCATTTCGCACCGTAGTCGCTTTACGTTGCCTCCCTACTTAAACTCCTGACAATTCCATGAAACTCCTTGCAAAACCTCAAATTCCAAACACACAGACACAGACACAAAAAAAAGCAAACCATGAGAGCTCTACGTTCCGTTTTCCTAACAATATCACTCTTTCTCACGGCCTCTGCCGCGGCAGAGACTGCAGCTGCCCCCGCGCCCGCTCCCACAGCAGAAGATGCGGCGGCGAGCGCGGCCGAGTTTATCCGCACGAATTGCGAGAGCACACGATACCCGGAGCTGTGCTACCAATCCCTAAACGGGTACGCCAATGTGGTTCAGCAGGACCCGGCTCGGCTGGCGGCGGTGGCGATCGGCGTGAGCCTGACTCGCGCTACGATGATGTCCGTGTACGTGGCGAACCTGAGCCGGCAGGTCGAGGCGGAGACGCGCGCGGCGTCGGCGCTCCGCGACTGCTTCAGGGTGTTCCGTGACGCGGTGGGGCAGATACGCGGCTCGGTAAAGCAGATGCGGCGGCTGTCAGGGGCCGGGGAGGAGCTGCGCTTCCAGATGAGCAACGTGCAGACGTGGATGAGCGCCGCGCTCACCAACGAGGACACGTGCACTGACGGCTTCGAGGGCGTCTCCGACACCGCGCTCAGGGCGGACGTTTGCGGCCGGGCGGTCGAGGTGAAGGAGGTCACGAGCAATGCGCTGGCCCTTGTCAACAGCTTTGTTGATAAGGTTGTGGTGCCATGATGCAAGTTTCATATTTTAGTGGAAGCATTTAGGTTTTTGATTGATAATTGTTTTATTTTATATATATATATATATTGGTGAACATGAAAGAGATAAGATGTGTGTAAACAAGGGAAAAAGTTTGATGATGGGGTAGCTACTTTGAGTTTTTGGATTTATGTAATTAGATATATAGGAAAAAATGTGATTCTGATCATAATGAGCTTACATATAATTATTTGGATTGTTGATAATTTGAAGGGGGATAACATGTTTTGATATTTTTTAGTGTATTGTTGCGCATAGTACTAATTAATATTGTCGATATGTATTATGCATATATGTAGTGTGAAGCAATTCAATGAATTGAAATGTTATGATGACTACGCCATATATAAAGGGTGTATCCGAATTTATTGGTGCATGACATTTCCAGAGTTTCACTTTATGAATTTTAATTTTCGTCAAATTGACGCCTTGATGTCGTGATAGGCGTCCAACAATAGTACAATGAGATTATTCATTTTCACAGATTCGAATTATGGACTTCTCCTCGATAAATGATATTGGGGACTAGGGGTATATTTTTAAAGAAATTTACGTATTTCTTCTTTTTGATTTATTAACTAATTAATCTATATAATATAATGAATATATATATACACACATATTCATTTTCATAATTATTATAAAGTTAATACAAATATACACATATAGTCATTAGTATAAATAATAATCAATATCTCAGTCATAATATATACAAAGAGAGAATGATCAAGAATATTCAATTATAAATTTTGCATATATATATATATATATATTATGGATTGCATCAATTACAAAAATTATGTAAAGTATATTTAATGTAAATTATTTACACACACAATAAAAATTTCAATTCAGCAGTATTGTATTCACATATACATTAACCAAATTAATCTATTATAATTATATTCATATATAAATTCATTGACACCTATATATATATATATGTATATATTAAATTATAAAACAACTAATTTAGTGATAAGTAATTTAGTTACTAAATAATATATTAGTTTGGAAATAATTTTGGATGGAAAACTATATTTTAAATAAGAATGGAAAAGCAATTGTAGTCTTTGGATTGCGAAGATATATGGTGAATGTATCTGCTTTATGATTGAATGCAGTTCTTGAATTCGAATTCCAAAGGCAATGAAATTTTCCTATTTTTTTGGTGCTGTTAAATTAGTGACGAACACATTAACTTTATACTTCAGTATATTATTCTCGTGTTCGCACTATATATATATATATATATATATATAGGGTTGTGTTAAACTAAGAACAGCCCTACAGTGTTTAACTAAGACTAAAACTCGACCATTGGATTACACCAATGGACGGTCCGGATTTTATTATACGATACAACATTACACCATTACGGGAAGAGCA
>JAYDZE010014820.1:0-10167 GCA_034509125.1 Monilaria moniliformis
ATTAGTTGAATTAATTATAGAATAGGTTAGATTTATTTTTCCAAATTTAAAAATCAAATCTTATTGTAATCTTTATCGTAAAATAGCTAAAGGGTATGAAGGTCTTCACATAAAATTCCACAAAATTCGAAATTAATAAAGAATGAAAAATAATACAAAATTACTTATTAAACCCTATTATGGTAGAGACAATATATCTCAAAATCATGACCCTTATTTATATAATACCTATTGTGTTTACATCACCAGAATGGGAAAGGACATAACTGGCAATTTATGTCCTAATTTTTGACATATTGTATCACCAATGAGTATGTATTCTATATATAAGGCTTTGACCCCAATATCTCGTGCTGCTCATATCAAAATCTCACGAAACATGAAGTTGAAATGCAACTTTAACCTAAACATATACAAACATAAAAATATATTAATAATAAAATAATGAATAGATGATTATAAATGGGATTGAATCCATATATAAGTGTCGCCTGACAATATTCAAGTTATATAGTATATATGAGAGCAACTCCAAAGGTGCCGCTAGCTAGATAGCAGCTATCGGCATTCTTCTCCAGTGGTTGTACTGCTCGTGCCACATACTTTTTAGATAATGAATTATATTTTAGAGTATTCGCAATTCAACCGCAAATGCGGTTGTGTCTGCACTATGGTAAGGGTGGGGCGAGGAACGGCCGCGCATTCTTTTTTAAATAAAAATTATTTTTATATATAAAACCATTTATTCAATTTGTGAATAAAAGATGTGAAATATCCTAGTGGAAGAAGTTTTTCCCTTTTCTCCAAGGGATTCATCTTTCTTTTTCTTTCTTTCTTAATATATTTTCTTCTTCTTTTTTGTTGTTTCTTTCTTCTTTTTTTTTCAATATACTTTTTTTCTTTTTTTCTTTCTTTATGTTATTTTAGAACTTTAAATTACGTTATTTTTTGTATTTAATTAATGTAATTTTAGGTATTTTAAATAAGTAAATTTTTGATTTTTTAGTCATTTTTATAAATATTTCAATTTAAATAAATATTTAAAATTGGAGAATGATAAAAAAAAATGATGAAATGAAAAAATGGGTCTTGGCTGAATTAGGAGCTAAAATTTTGTGGCTGAATTGTGAATGTTGTAGCTGAAAAGTGAAATACTAACATGACAACTGAAAATAAAATATGGATTTTTTGAAGCTGGATTGTGGATGGTCTTAGGTATGTTGTGAGATACAAATATCTTTCCATTGTTGTCCAAAGCAATTACAATATTTTGGTTCCTACTTTTCTGCAATTTATCTATTCAACTAACAGAACATTAACTATTAACAACAAATGACAAATGAAATGTTAGGGGGACTTTTATTTTCATTAAATACCTCTTATAATTGCACCTTATATTAAAAACACGAGAATATTAAAAAAAATATACTTTTCAAACAGAATGTAAAAAAAAGTATAATCCATAGATCTTAATTGATAAATGATCAAGATTAATTTTGAAATAAAATAATGATTTTGATAAGTAAAATAATACTTTCTCCGTTGTTAGTATTTATATGTATACAATAATATTTCTTTATATATTACAATAACACATTGTTCACAACTAATAGAATAGGACTAGTTTTTACCTAAACCTAATGCTATTCTAGTTGATTTTTTATTTCTATAATCTATGCAGTGTCTTTAAATAGTATATTAAGGAACCAATTATATTTACAAAATCATTAACATTGTCAAATATCACAAAAATATCCTGAACTTTAATAAATATTTATTTGATATCAAACTATCAATTTTATTTAAAAATATTATGCATCTATCTTTTGACATCCAAAATCAGAGGGATTTTCTGTCTCGCAAATGGTATCACATCACATGTCCCACTATTAAAATTACGTATGTTGGTCCATGGCAAGTGCGTACTGGTGTATGGGGAAGGGAATACAATAGTTAAAGTATTTTTTCGATGGCCTTCACATTTCTACTTGTGGGTTAGTATTTGTTGGATAACAGTGATCAGTACTTATGTTTCAATACTGACAGCTGTTCAACAAAGGAAAGGCTAAAAAACAAAGATAGTTATGAATCATACTGGAAGCTGGATCAGCATATCAGTTGGACTAATAACTATCAAGGTACGAAATGTGGTGGTTACAACTTGTTATACTGAAAACTTGTTTGAAAATTTAACTGATTTTACACTTAAGTCAATATTAAGAATATATCAGTGGAAGAGACTATTAGAAATTTACACGAAAACTATGATGTGAAGTGTATACTTATTCTATGTGATGACAGTTTATAAACACGCAAGGTAAATAACATAAGTATTTTTACGTAGTATGGAGTGTATAGCTCCTACATCCACGGACTGAGGGCTTATCAGTCAATCCACGAACTGGGATTGCAACTTGTTTACGAGTGCATGTGACCTAACACAGAATTGACGTCATTGTGCTACAACTTTACTTAGCCGATTTCCTTATTGCCAACATAAGGGATAACATTGCTACTATACCAGACGTCTTCTTCTACAACTCAAAATTTATGAGGTTTGCTATATATTTCCAACTATTATTAAACTATTTGGACGAATAATATGTCCAGATCTAGGCTTGAGATATTACAAGAGAAGTGCCTATAAGACTAATAGAATGTTCAACAGATTTCTCGAGGAATAAAGAAATTAATCTCAAAGGATATCTGTACCACTTGAGCATTCTCTTTTTGAAATTGCCTTTGTGTTTTGAGAGTTTGCTTGAAAACTTGATTGCTTTAAATTCAATTGTGTAACGTTTCAGTAACCTTCAAATGTTAAGGTTTACCGAATATTTATAGGGAATAATTCAAATACGTAATAAAATTTAACACTACAAAGTAACGAAGAATAATTATATATACTATATACTGACTTTTTATCCACATATGTGAACTCTAATGAAAATCAAGAAGCGTTTATTTCACCAATCTACCGACAAACAAAAATTTGCAAGGATATTCTTTATGAATAATTGAGAGAATTTTTTTAGGAGTAAGAGTAAGAAAATTTTAACACTACAAATTAACGAAGAATAATTACATAAAACATGTACTCAAATTTTATTTACGTATGTGAGTTCTAATGATGACCAAGAAGCTTTCATTTCATCAATCTATCAACAACATATATCTGCAAGGATTATATTTTTATGTGAAATTGGAAGAATTTTTTTGGAAGGAAGAACAAACTCTCTGGCTATTTCTTATGTTATGCTCACTTTGCAAGCACATTTACCGAGCACCCTTGCTCCCCAACCGAGCGGGAAACTTTCTCGCCTCTCTTTTGGGTGAGCTCCTGGTGCTCGTTATTTTTTCCCTTTGCGCGGGAACACATCCCCCATAATTTTAAGACCAAAAAAATACTAGTTTTTTCTCGGATCTAGGTTATTGAGCACTGGATGCTCGCTACTTTTCACTTTGCGTGGAAACATAACCCGCCCAATTTTTTCGACCAAAAAAGAATGCGGGATTTTTCTCGCTCAAAGATGTTGAACACTGAAGTGCTCGGTAAAGTTAGCGAGCACTATGGGATCACTATATGCACTTCTGAAATGCTCAGTGACATTAGCGAATACAATTGTGCTAGTTATATTATCTTATTTTTTTGGATCTTGTTTGCGCCAAAGGGTGTCGAGCACTCTAATTTGTACTTATATATTGCTCACTAAATATGACATTTACAGAGCACTTTGTTACTTGGTACGCCCTTAGAAGATTCCCCTCCAAATTTTTGTGCCAAAAGTTTCCAACTGAATTAATATTGCTCGCTAAGTGCTTGCTAAATAATGCTCGACTTTTAGCATATTTTTTTTGTAATGTTAATGATTTGTTGATATAACACGTACTAAAAAAATTAAATAAAAAACGAAGGAAACATTGGAAATTAATTATATTCACCGGCCAATGTTAATTGAACATCAAGCTCGATCGTTTCCCATTGAATTTCGTCCAAATCAATGAGAAAATGCAATTATTCACGACATCACACATTATAATAAATTGAATTAGTATCTTTCGAATGGAGAGCTCGAATTTGTGGCTTAAAAATGGTCAAACTTCTGATGCATGGCCGTCGTGGCAGTTACTCCATTGGCTATTGGCTCATCTATTTGCTATGTGTATGACATTGGCTGTTACCTAAATAAATAGACACCTGACAATTCGTAATAGGATTCAAGCTTCTCAAAAGTTAGGGTATATTTTTTTTACATATAAATTCTAGACTTTTATCTATTAATATTGTTATATATATGTCAGACTATCTATAAATGTAATGCAAAATGTCATAATAGAAGGCAATAGCTAGAGAATCTAAATTGTAATTACTCAATTGACAAAATCACAAATAATTCCATCTTTACCTAAAATAGGGAGGTATTATAACTGAGGCTCATCCTTGAATAAAAACAGATGGCTTGGAGCACAGAATAATCTGATTAAAGCTCCCCCAACATATTTACAGTTTACTAAGTAGACCTCAAAAATTAATTAAATCCCCTTATGTTGAGAACAGTTGCTCTGAGAGGGCAATTTGAGCTCACAAAATTGTCCACCAAGTGCAGATACGTCTTCAGATCGTGACACGTGGCAACTCCCCTGTTGCTCAGATGCGGGCAGCCCTTGCTACTCAGCCTGAGCTCCTTCCCTATCTCTGCGTACGCCCACTGAGTGTCCGCTACGTGTTTCTGCAGCCAACCTTGCAGCCCCCTTTCCCGCCCCTTTTGCGATATTTTCGCCTTGTTCTCGTCCACCACGAATCCCGGCACTTTAGTTATCGGATCATCGGAGTTGACGATCCTCAGCACTTTCGTCCCGCTCTTCTCTAGCTGGCTCCGGAAGCTTCTATTGCCCACTCTCGGCCCCCCAAACGACACCACCGTCACCAGCGGCGCCTGGTCGAACGTCGCATTGATGTCGTGCGCCGTCAGCGTCGCCAGTGCCGCCCCGAGGCTGTGTCCCGTCACCGTTATGCTCAGCCGCTCGCCGCCGTATTCCCGGAGGATTTCGCCAATCTCCTCTCGGACCGAGTGTTGCAAACTCATACCTCCGTCGCTACCAGACGTGTACAAACTCAGGAAACCGGTCTGGACCATTGACTCGCCGCTATCGGGCGCCATGTCGTCTGGCAGACATGCCAGCGTGGCGCGCAGGTTCTCGAGCCACTCCCTACACGTGGCGGTGCCGCGGTACGCGATGACCACATCGCGCCGGCCTAGACGGGCAATCTCGTCCGCATCATCACACACAGCCACGTAGCCAATCCAGTTGGACTGAGTGGACACCCAGGCTGGTAGCCTGTCTGTCCAGTCAGGCAGCTGGACCCCGCACGTGGCGTATAGGTTCCTTGTCACTGTGTACCCTTTTTTATTTGTAACGCTCGCGCATTGGGACAATATCAAGGTTTCAGGGCACATGCACGTGCCGTACGTGGAGGATGTGACATCGAAGTCGAAGCAGCGATAGGCTGCTTCGACGAATTCGCCGTACCTGAGAATCTCGTCGCGGAGATCATCGTCGAGGGGATCGAGCAGTCCCTCCCAATCTTTGATCCCTTGAAACTCCATCCACTTGTCGCGGAGCCTCGCGGCGTTGGAGGAGAGGCTTTGGCCGGAATCCACCGTGCGTACTAGCTCCCATGATTTTGTTACCATGTTTAAATTAGCGGTGGAGACCATATTAGTTCTGTCCGGTCGCTGCAAGATGGTGGCGCGTTGGCTAGAAGCCGCCGAGAACATATTGGATGGCCTTAGAACTCCGGTGGCGAACTTCATTGTTTGTAATATATGGGTAGTGAGTTATATATAATTTTATATTGTTATTCGAGGCTACTAATATATTTCGTTCTTGAATACCTAATTTATACTAATCGATAATTTGGGGGGGGGGGTGTGTTTGGGGGTTGGGGGTTGGGGGTGGAGTGGAGGGGTCGGGGGACGGTGCTTTGGATATTGACTTTGTTATCGTATTGTTGTTGCATGTGCATGAGAGATTTCTGTGGGGACAACAACTTATGTAGCCAGCTAGAATTGTAGTACATCTAACTAGAAAACGTTTTATTTATGTTTACATTTGGTTGAATCTTTGAAAAGTTTATAATAATTCTTAATCTTTAACCACAATCTTTTATTAAATATTAAAACATAAAGTTAATGTTCTATTCAACAGTAATGTGTGTTTCACATAATCAAAATCATTTTAATTATTATATTACAGGAATTTTATGTTATAAATGTAAATATTTGTAATCTATATATAGTTTCTTAGTCTACTATATATATAGATATACACAGTAAGTCAGTAATACTATTAATTTGGCGTTTCTCATGCATGCTTATATATCGTTTTGCTGTTAGATGATATCTATTTCTAATATGTTTGTTTTTTCACTTGGATGAAGAGCAATGGTGGAGTTTTGATTTATAGACTTTCTATTTATAGATGAGACTTTCACTGCTTGGAATATGTCCAATTGAATGGACATTTCTAATATGTCTGTTTTGATTTATATATAGTTTTCTACTAGCCATATGGTATGAGAGATTATTTCTTGTGACAATTATTAATTTATTAAAAAAATTCTTTAAAAAGTAAATCCTAATAGTAATCATGTTTAATGGTAGCCATAAGAATAAAAATGTAACAATTATAAATTTTTATCAAGATATCCTTTTATTATTTTATTTTACTAATAATTTAAAATTTAAAAATATAAATTCTATTTTACAAAAAATGTAATTGAAAAAAAAAATTGTCAAATAAAAAAATAAGAAAACCATACCCCTCACCCTCTCGATCCGCCGCCTCCCTGCTGCCTAGTTGAGCTCATGCCACCACCGTGCTGCCAGACAAGCGTCGTCATGGGACGCCGTCTGCATCGCGGCCGCCTTTCATTACATTTGGAATTCTTAGAAGCTGAATTTTTCCTCCAGATCGCCTTATGCTACGGCCTCGATCAGGCCGCCCTGGCCCTCATCATTCATCAATGGCGGCCCTCCACCCATCGTTTACGGAAAGCAAATCGCGATTCCATTACTAGAAATATCACCGAAGAATTCGGCTTCCCAGAAATCGGCCACAAAGTTCATGAATTACGTAGATGAATTAATGTTGCCCGTATTAAAAAGCTCATGAATTACGTTTAGAGGATAGGAGAGAGGACGACGAGGTGAGTGTAATTAGTTGCAGAGAGAGGGAGAGGCTGCGAGGTAGTGGTAGGTAGTGATGTCGGCGGTCCTGGTTCTAAAATAATTGGAACCGCAACCAGCCTGAAAAACTAGTAGGCGTTTTCTGTTTTTGAATCAAAACTGACGGTTCTGGTTAAAACCGGCGGATTTTAACCGATTTTAGCCATTTTCGATTTCGGTTTGATGGTTTCCTGATTATTTTTTAATCCAGTATGATCACCAAGATCATATAAAAATAAAATAGAAAAACTAAAACATATAGAACAATAAGTAATAAGTAAAAAGAAATAATATTTGAATTGATATTGATTTAATAATAGAATAATTAAAAATTACAAATTAAAACTTACAAAGTTTAAGTAATAAACAAACTCGTAACCTGAATAATTATAAATTTACAGATGCCCATGAAAATAGGAGAAATGCAAGAGCCAATAACTCGCCACGAGACATTATAAATCTTATTATGTCTCGTAACGAGCTATTGGCTATTGCGTTACTCCTATTTTCATGGGGATCCGTTGCTCATCCTAGAGACGCTGAGCGACTGAGGATCCACCTGAAAAGAGAACTGAACCAACAGTGTCAAAAGGGGAACTATACAATGCATAAGTTTGTAATTTCTAGGCACAATGACAGTTTGACATATGCAACGATGGATGTTGACACTAATGACGTCGTGTTGCACAACCCATGTGCCTCAACTTCCACCGTTGGAAATGTCATCCCGTCCTTATGACTAGAAATCACGGACTTCCGCATTGTATAATTCTCTTCCTAACATAATTGATTCAATCTCCTTTTAGATAGATTCCATGTCGCCCAGCGTGACGAACAAAATGACAAATCGGGGACTAGCAGAGAATGGGCAACTCGGCAACTCAGCTAACATAATGACGGATCGAGTAATAATAGCTCACACAACGTTAAAGAAATTGAAGTATAAGAGAGAAGAAATAATAGCCTAGGCCGAAAAATGAGGACGAGTGAAGAGTTATTGTTAATACCAGAGTTGTGTGTGAGTGAGAATGAGGATGAGAGAGGGTATTTATAGATAAAATTGGGTGGAAAAAAAACATTTATAATCTGTAGAAACTGGCAGTTTCAGCCAGAAAATAATTGGTTTTCTGACGAAAGTCTGTCACGCCTGAACCCTACGCCCTATGCTGCGATGCTTCAGAACCGGCGGTTAACTGTTGATTTTCAGTTCCATTTTTTTCGAACCATAACTGGAAAGGCTGAATTGTTTAGTCGGTTCCGGTTAGGCTTATTTTTGCCGATTTCGGTTCAAAAACCGGTACTGCCAATCAGATTTCGTGTCGAGCAGGCATTTTCGATTGAACCATGCATGTAGTTAGGGATGCCCGGTTAAAACCAAACCGGTGGTTTTAACCGGAACCGAAACCGCCGGTTCCGATTTTTGAACCGTAACCACCGAAAACTATTAAACCTGAAAATCGATTCCGACGGTTCGGATATGGTTCCGAAAAACGAAACCAGAACCACCGGTTTCATGTGGCAGGGATATGCTGACATTGCAGGCTGAAACTGTCGGTTTCACATGGCAGGGATATGCTGACATTGCAGGAAAACCAGCGGTCTTGCAGAAAACTAGCAGTTCCGGCTATTTTCCGTTTTTTTTTAATTTTCTAAACCAAATTCAATTTTCCCACTCATTTTTATCTATAAATACCCTCTCATCATTCTCATTTCAACTCACTCCTCTTGTAGTAACAAGAATTCTCTCTTCTCTACCTCCAATTTCTCTCATCTCTATCTTCGTCATCCTCATTATATAGTAAACTGTTGTTTTGTTAACAATGATTCACAGTTCTCTAAAAATACTTGGTCGAGCACATTCCAAATATTAATGCAGTATTAACAAGCTCAGCAAGTTAGCAATTACCCCAAATATCCAATTGGAATGTGATTAACCAAGTGTTTTCAGATAATTGGATGTGCTGTTACATAATTTCTCTTATTCATTAATCATTACTATAATTTATTAATTATTGATTTACTTATACTCGTCTTCGATTTCATATATTAATCAATTTGAATTTTTTTTTAAAAAAAAAACGTCGAAACCGAAAATCGGAACCGAAACTACCGGAAACCGGCGGTTCGGAACCGGAACCAGAACCGGCGGTTTCCGGTTCCAAACGGAAATCGCCTAGCCATCTAGCGGTTCGGTTACGGTTCCAACCCCCTCGGAACCGGAACCGGCAGTTCTGAAACCGTGAACACCCCTACATGTAGTTAGATTTTGTAAATTTTTTGTTTAGTTTTTATTTTTTTCTTTTTTGCTTTATTCAATTTTCTCAATTATATTTTTAATTTTTATTATTATATTTTATTTTTATTAGAATATCATTAAAAGCATAATAGTTAATTTACATAAAATGTAATTAGAATTGAGAAATACACATATCTTGTGATTTAAGTTGCATCAATATTGAGAAGAATGTAGAATCACTATGTGTGGCTGGGGATTTTCTGTATATGTGAAAATTTAAGAAGTGAAATACAATGTGCAATCCTACTTGAATATAACTATAAATGTATTTACCTCAAAAAAAAAAAAACTATAAATGTAGTTAACTACTCTTAGCTAACTAATTAACTTGAGATTTTTTTAAGACAAACTAATTAACTTGAGACTTTTTGTAAGACAAACTAATTAACTTGAGATGATTAACATAGCTGTAATGATGACAGCTCATCATTATTAACTAATATATGAGAAACTAAAACTAATGCAGCTGTTAAATTTAAGCTAATAGCAGGGTTGGAAATACTTCTTTTTAAGAAGAGAAAAGATAAATTTACATAAAATGTATATACATAATACCCCCTCAATTTTGAGATCAATTATTTTTAGAATCAATTATATTATTAATAATATTATCTATGACTAATTAATCCCTCCTACATATTATTT
>JAYDZE010014831.1:0-10167 GCA_034509125.1 Monilaria moniliformis
CCCAAAACCATCTTCTGAAATTCATCTCGCTCCTGCTGCAACTTATCGATCTGGGTTTTGAAAGCTGCTGTAGCTTTTGCTTCCTATTGGTTGAATTAGTTTCAAAACCAGAGAAAGATATCAATTAAATATAACTCGCTTGATCTTTCAAAATGATTAAAGTGGACGCACCGTTCTCGTCATACTAGCTATCTCTCTATCTTTCGCAGATAATTGGGATTCCAGCCTCTCCACTTTAGCTTCCAATCTTGAAATGTCCGATAAGAGCCTGTCAAACAATAACATGCAAGTCACTTTCTTAGCAAAATTATGATCAAGTTGCCAAATACTGAATGGATTATGCCCTTAGGCTACATAGTAGTAGTCACTCTAAATGCTCCAGAATAATGTAAAGTATCATTTGATGCTTCAGTTCTCCTTAAAATATACCTGTCAACATCTGTGGTTGACATAAAATTGGCTAAGTACTAGTGCATCATCTGGCTGTCCAGAACATTAAATTATTTTCCTAAACTACAATAAATTGAAAAAACATAAAACCTAGTAAATCCCTGCCTAAGTTCCTTCCCATCGCTAAAACTCCACAAATTGGAATTTTCCTTATCTAAACATAAACATGTGTGCAAGATGATGAAAAACAAAGGTCTTTCCTCAATCTACTTCAAATTTCTTTTTCTTTTTTGGTTTGTTCGGAGAAATTTACAAGCTAAACCTAATTATTCAACCAGCTAAAAATTCTGTCAAAGCATGTATGCAATTGCAAGTTCTAGCTGTACCCATTTCAAAAATAGTTACAACAATCTGCAATAATACTTAATAAAAAGATTACCGTTGCCTCTGCTCATTGGCGGACTCCCGAAATTCAACATCCCGCTGTCTCTGCTGCAACAAAGCATGTATGCAATTGCAAGTTCTCGCTACCGATACCTATTTCAAAAAAATCCATCCACATTAAATACATAGCATAACAAATACTACAAATAAAAGCTCCAGAAAACCTTTAAAATATAAAAAAGAAAAGAAAATTGTAAACAGTAACTTACGGGGTCATTAGAAAAGAGATCGAGTGAAGCAGGGAAGCCAAAGGTGACGAGGGTATTGTTCAAATACTTGGCACAGTGCTCCAAGTTGTTGAGATCCGCAAACGCATACTCACTGACCAAACAATGATTCTAAATTAGCGAGTTAAAAATTGGGGAAACCGCAAAATATTTTTATCTTTATTTTTCCGCATTCTTCCCTGTTTTCCGTCATCACACTGTCCAATAAAACATAAAATGATATATAAAAAAAAACTACAATCTCAACAGTTATCATCTCACCTCATACTTAGAGTAGCTGGATTAGTTGATGATCTCTGCAGAAGAATAGGCGACAAACACACACACGGATTTATAGTAAGTTAAAAGGATAATGCAGTAGCTGACATGGTGTTCCTAAACTAGACAGAGAAAGGGAGAGAGAGAGAGAATCTACTCTGAGATCGGAGCTCGTATCAGTGGGAGGCATTTGCAGAGTGAGGAGTGTAGATCTGGAAAAAATGGTGGTGCAAATTTGAAATTGAAATCTACGAGACTGAAAAAAGGGGTGAAACGAAAGGAGATATTGGAGAGATAAAAAGGCCTGTTTTTTTTTAATGACGATAATCTGAAAAGGCTTCTTTATAGGAATGACCGAATGAGCGTTCTGCTAGTTTCTCACTTACAAAAATGGTTCATGCAACACTCTTTTTATTTGGGTGTGGAATGTTTATTTTTTAGGAAAATTTACTCAAAACTTAATTTTTATATATGCTTTTAATGGGTATTTTGTTTGTGAAGGTTTCATAAGTTAGTTACAATAATTCATATGTGTATATATCATTGACATAACTATAAGCACTGTACTATATGCTTTTATTTAACGATAATCATTTAAATATTCAATGGATGCTTTTATTAAGCTAAATGTATGCCGTTTTATATTTTTTCTTAAAATAAGTATTATTGGATGAAGCGTATACAAAGGTTGAATATGGATTGTGCCATCCACTGACCAATTCCAGGCAAGACGTGCAATGCAACCAACTAATTTTGCAATTCAAAAAAATTGCTGGAAATATAATAAATACGTAATAATAAATTGCACAAGCTATTTAAATAAACTGGCTTGTGAGAAGAGTCACCAAGAATAATAATGAGCCTTCGTTTCTCATAAATGTATATTCGGGAAAAGGCAAGAAAATTATGAGCACTTATGAGTTATAGCCCACTTAAGAAATCTTGCAGAATAATGCTGAAATTTCATAATACATGTAATCATTTTTTGGCCATGATTATTATAATTTTAAAATTATTATTCTATCCGATCATGAGGATTGAATGATTGTCATTTAAGATTCCCAATCGCGAGTTTGTTTCTATACCACATTTCACATAAATGATAGTATTACAAACTCAGAATATCTGAATACATTTCACGTGTATATCTTTATATAAGTTTTCTTTCCCCACTTCTATTTCTCATTTGCAAAAAAAAAAAAATCTGAATTTAAAAATAAAAAAGATGAAAAACAAAATTATACAGACTGCCTGGGCCTTAGGGGATAAATGGGCTTAGATATCCAGGATATGGGCTGGCTTCTCTCTCTAGATATCTAGGATATGTTAAAAACAACGAACAAGAAATGAATAAATAAATGTAAAATTTTGCTTTAAATGGGAGTCGAACCAAATGCTTCATTTATCCAGTAAAAAGATGCATCGATAACAGATCATTGTGATCAACGAGCTGAAAATGATTCTCATTTCATACCAATATTTACCATTTTCACTACATCCTTTTCTTATATATATAAAGGAATATTGAGTATTTGGAGTTTGGAGTTTCTGGTTCGAGAATTTATTGTATTAGTAGTGACCAAGAAAGTAAATAAATATGGGAAAATATATGAATATGATCTCGTGAAAATAATATGCAATACAGCAATAGCTATATATGTTTTGTAACTTTTGGCAGACCACACTTGAGGTGGTACTGGGCCGCCAATACAAAAGTAGAACATGCATTCAACGTTAGATATGAAATATTAATTCTCAACTCTTAATACTAATAATTTATATTTAATACTAAAAATCAACAATAGCTTGGTTAGCTTTGGGTAGATAATCTCTTAGCATTCAAACTCACCAGTGTTACTGGCTCCGCACGTCACATAAAAAATATCATATTTTAAAATTCTATAAAACAATTATGTCATAATTGCTATTTTATCCTTGTTTTCCAATGTAGATAATCTAATTGTTTGGTTTTTATACAATAAATAAGTGTAAATTAGAAAATTTTACCCACTATTTTTGTATATGAGTGTTTTTCCATGGCAAAGGACCAATATTTTGAGGTATTCCGTAGTGTAAAATAAAAGTTGGCTATTAATTTAATTCTAATCATATTTAGATAATTTTCCTATTTTTAGATAAAAATATCTCTGAAATAATTTTCAATCAAAATATGAAATTGCTACGTTGACCATTATTTCTAACCATTTTCACTATTTTGAAATTTACAATTTCTCTCTCTACTCTTCATTCTCTCCCAACCAAAATAAAATCATAGTTTTTGCATGTCGTCTCTACCTTCATCACTTGTCACCACCGCCATACGTTGTATGCCGTGTCTGGAAAGCCGACGCAGCGTCGGTTTTGCAGATCTGCATGCCAGCCATCATCCTCCTTGACGGACCTCTTCGTCATCCTGGTGCCACCGCCGCACGCCAGCCCTTCTACTCCGCATCGACTTCCTACATCCGATCGCACGCTAGCCCTCATCTTCCGCCGCCACCTCGTCACAGATCAGCTGCACGCTAGTCTTCCTCCTCCGTCACCACCTCATCAATTTTGCCACCTAGCCACGAATCGTCATTGAGCCACCAATCTGATGTGGCGGCGGAGCGATGAAGTCTCGCGCATCCAACATTAGCTTTGAGCGCCCTATCTTGGTACACGTGATTTGAATTTCCATATTCAAACCACACGTACCAAAGTCTCGCGCGTCCGACTTTAGCTTTGCATCCTCGGTTTTGGTATGCATGATTTGAATATGAAAATTCAAACCATGCGTACCAAGGCAGGGCGCGCAAAGCCAGGCCCGGGGCGTGAGATTTTGGTATGCGTTGTTTGAATTTTCATATTCAGACCATGCATACCAAAGTTTCGAGTAGGAAATTACAGATCATAAGTTAAGGATACAAGGAATGAGCTATAAGTTATTCCATGGAACGCTTGGTACAAATTTTCTCAACCAAGCGTACTATGGTTTACATATTCAAACCACGTGTACCAAAGTCTCGAATACATATTCTGGATCTAAAAACCATAAGTGTTAAAAGAGGTTTACATGGTGAAGATGACCGAAAATCTCATCGCATGAGTAAAATAAATGAACAGTTGTAGGGAGACAAGTGCAAAATTTTGACGTCGGCGGCGGCGCCGCCGGCATTGGAAAAAACGTAGCCTCTGGCGATAGCGTGATAATGTTGAAGAGAGAGATATAAGAGAAATAGAAAGATAAATATATTTGACTTAAATAAAGTGCATTTATTTTCTCTTTACCTCAAATTTGGTAATATATTATTAAAATAAAGTTTGTGACAGTCGCAAAAAAAAAAACGTTGGCTCTGGCGATAGCGTGATAATATTAAAGAGAGATAAGAGAAATCTGTTTGACTTAAATGAATGCATTTATGTCTCTTTATCTCAAATTTAACTATATATTATTAAAATAAAATTTGTAACCAATTATTATTTTTAACTATCTAAATGAATTAGTTTACACCACTAACACTATTTCTTTTATCTCTCAACACTTAACTATTGCCGGCGGAATTTAATTAGGTTATGCTTTGACTTATTAAATGATTTTGTATTCTTCTGTTTAATTCGCTCTTTGTATTTCGTTGCAAGACACGATCTATTATCCTATATATATATACTAATATCATATTTTTACACAAAAATGAAATATAAGATGGAAATATCAAGGAGCATAGATTCAGGTGGTCGATTTTTCTCCCGTAACACAATGAGCTGTCGGATTCCAATATTCTGGCCATCCGTGAAACACCACACTATATAAGCATGATTATCTTCCAAATAAATTCCATTCCGAGAGTTACCGAAAGGGCCACCAAAAATTTATTCTTGATAAAATTATTCATATCTATCCAATTATCCCAAAAAAATAAAAATAAAAAGGGTCTTCGCTGAAGTTTATAAGCTATCTTCATTTATAGAATTTGATTCCTTCAAATCTTATAACGGAGAAGCTTTAGTAAAAACAGAAAACAACCTCCACTACACCAGATTTTTGTGTCTTCAATCACCACAGTAACTCAAACATTCCTATATAAACACAACCATGTTACAAACCCTTAGCACACCAAAAAAATATATAAAAAACAAGCTTGATATAACCAGCTCATCACATTTTCAATCAAGTGTGCGCCCTCAATAAAATGGCACACTACGATGCTCACAGAAGCCGAGGTTACGACGGCTACGGCATAAAGGAGCCGATCTACGGAGGTAGGCCAGCCGCCATCGTGGCCTACTCTGCTACGGAGGAAAGATACATGGCATCAAGCGAACAAATTGTCACGTTTGGTGACTACACCACAAGGCCAGACTTACGGGACCAGGTCTGGCCTCGAAGCTCGGCTCATGCTCAGCTCAAAAAAGGGGATGAGTATGACCACTCTCCCCGAGTCGGCCACGTCAATGGCTCCCCACGTAAGACTTTCCATAGTGCCAATAGCCCTCCAGCGGGGCACTTTTCGAGTGTGTACGCACCTCACCTCGACTCGCCCCGGAAGAATTTCCGGGATGACCATCCGAGCACATATGGGGCCCACCACGGTGGCCCCCACGACTCGCCGCGCAAGAATTTCCGGGATGACCATCCGAGCACATATGGGGCGCACCACGGTGGCCCCCACGACTCGCCGCGCAAGAATTTCCGGGATGGCCGCGGAGGTGGGTTTAGCAGTGACGACGAGGACAGCAGCGACGACGAGGTCGAGTGCCGAGATGGAGTCTGCTACCCGAAGCCGAAACACGGCGGCGGTCAGGGCTATGACTACGACTACGGCAAAGAAAAGAGGAAAACAAACGGCCACGCTGCGGGTAATTATCCCCTCCAACACTACACTGATCAGCCAGGAAAAGATCCGCACCACCAAACATCAAGCGCTGAGAAGCTGCCCAACGGTAATACTAACATCTACGGCTCACATTCTTACAATGCACCCGCGCACAAGAAACCTACAGCCGATGCATACTACGATAGAAATTCTCACCCGGCTACCAACGACGACCGCAACCGCAACAACTACATGCACTCAAAGGAAGAACCTTACACTGTTCCGGCGCCGATCAAAACGAGGCCAGATCGCGGCGAGAGCGGCAGGAGTTCCCCCGTCTCCGCCGTGGCGCAGTGGACGCCGTTTGCTACATCATCGCCTAGGAAAGGGCATCAGGGCAGAGGCGAGCTGATCGACGCCACGGAGGCGCGGAGGCGCTATGGCAATGCGCCGCCGCAGTCCGGACCACCCGTGAGCCGCAGTTCCGGGGCGGCTATTGATAGCGAAACGGCGGCGAGAAAATACGGCGGCGTTTTCGTGAAATGAGGGTATCAATATCGTTATAGTTATCAGCTGTGCGGCCTTTGTTATACAAGGTTAAGTGGTGTGTGCTACAATAAGTTGCTTCAGTGACAAAGTTGTGTCAAAGATTGTGTATCCATAATGTTTACTAATTATTATTGTGGAAAAACAATTTATGTATATACACACACATATATATATAGTATTTGTGTGTGTTGGCTTTAGTTGCTTCCAGGTTTTGATGAGGTTTCTCGGTTGGTCCATACGATACGAAGCATTAAGCAAATCTCATTCGGTTGAAATATGATTTAGTTGGGAAAATTAGCATAAAATAGAGAGAATTAGACTGATAGACAATCTCGATTAATATGATAATTTTTTTAATATATATATGATCATAATTAAATCAGAATTCATTTTTAATGCATAATTAAAAACACATATGGAGAAGTTTATGTGGGTTCATTACACAGTGTACAAATAATACTTATTGGATTAAAATGTAATTAAGTCGTTGTTGGGCTGATCCAATCCAAGTAAAATACAACCATCTTATTCTAATCAATTTATTGAGTTATTGAATATTGTTCTTTATTATAGTGTAATTGGTGAATATTTATATCTCAAATTCCCAAGAAAATTTTATGAAGAAAAAATGTTGCACATCATAAAGCACTACTTCAACAGGTACGTCTCATTTTTCCATTAACTTATTAAATGTGATGTCAAGATTAGACAGTTGATAAATTATTTGACTAAATACATTCTTGACTTCAACTTATCAATTTAAATTAGTAATTTGTCAAATGCAGCAACTCTATTATGCCTAGAGGACACTATATATGTGTAAAATACTTTTTCCCACGCTTTTCATTGCTTCAATTTCTTTAACTATAACTGGATTGACCAATTTGAATGCAGTTCGCCAAGTGTGACCGTTGTCTTTTTATATTATTTTTCCACTTTTATACATATGGTATAGTATGCAGAAAATTGATACATATGGACAACGACGATTCATGTGCATATTTGAAAATTTCGTACTAGTTGAGTTCTTAGTCAATTTACTAATTGTACTGCCAAAAATATATTCTCTCCGTCTATGAAAAATAGTCTTGCTTTTCCATTTTGATCAATCCACCAAAAATAGTCTCATTCTATTTATGAAAAATTTCTCATAACACAATACCTCAAACATCAATCTATTTACAACTTATACCATTAGGATCCACCATTTTTTATCATTACAACCATTTTTTCTTCATCTCTCTCGCACTTTATCAACCATTTTTTTATCTGTCCAATAACTTTTTCTCTTTATTTCTCTTTCTTTACCAATTATACATTAAAACTCGTGCCGTCCACCAATGAGACTATTTTTGGTGGACGGATGACGGAGGGAGTAATTTGTAACTTACTCTATTTGTCCTAATTATATAGACTTATTTTCCTTTTCAAATATCTCAAATATGTAGACTTATTTACGTAAAAAATAATTTTTAATCATTTACTAATATTTCTATTAAATTCTTTGATTAACTTTTTAGCATTAATTGATCGTCAAAATAAATATGAATATATATTATATAATTTTTTATATATTTTTTCTTAATTCTTGTAAAAGTTCCAATCAGTTTATATACTTGAGATGGATGGAAGAAGTATTAAATTTCACCTGACAGCATCGGGAATTAAATGGAGTAATACATGCATCGACACGGTCAACTGGTCCGAATGCAGCATACCGATAATACATTATTGTTATAGCAAAAAATAAAGTAGTAGAACGTAGTAGTGTTACATAAGAAGTAATAATTTTTGAACGAGAAATGAAAATATAATAATGTTGGACAACATATAATATATAAGTTAGTACTAGCTATAAATAGCGATATCTATATTTAATATAAAATTGTCAGATTTTATTGACCCAAGTTATTCTTCAAATACTATACTAATTATTTGATTAAGAAATGATTGTATCTTCGTAAAAAAGGATTATATCTTAATATTTCGAAGTAAAACTTAACTATATATAGCGTATATAACACACTCATAGATCTGCATACATTGGATTTCGAAATGGATTTTTGCCTAATTTGAATCGATCCAAAAATCCAAATTTTGAGATAATATAAATTTGAATTGTTCGAAATATCCTAAAATTTGAATTCAAAAATTTAAATTGTTTATAACTGAATCTGAACTGAATTGAAAAAGTCGAATATTCAAAAAAATTCAAAAAAATTGAAAATCCAAAATAAAAAATTTCATTATTATATACATTAGGTTGGAAATATTTAAAAAAAAAATATTATATGAAAAAAATTATTTTATTTGAACTTTTTTCCTTTTTTTGTTGTGTTCTCCAGTCTTATAAAAAAAAGTATTGAAGTATCATTCGACTATCTCTTTTTTTCTTTCTTCCTCTTTAGACAATCAAACGCGTCGCCTTCTGGGAGAAGACTAAATATAGTACGAAATGCCAAAGAAAGTATATAAAAACGTGCTGGTCTTTCAAATTTTCCCTAAACAAAATTTTGATCATTGACCAATTAATTAATTTAGTTCATCAAATATGACTATTTTTGTATGTTGTGGAATTTCTCTCTCACGCACACATATGTGATATGTACGTCATAAGATGTGGATTTATACACAGCCGGCGAGAGGGATCATGTGCATTTATCGACCAAAATCATTGACGCAGAGGCGGTCACACGCCGATCTGGCCCACTCTCATGTCATAACTACTATAAAATTATTATTTTATTAATATATATAAACAGCAGGATATGCGACGGCATTGGGTTGGTTATACTCGTTTGCTAGTCGAAATAGTTGACTCGTTGCTGAAGAATTATTACACTATTTCACAATAGTTCACATTTCATTATTTCGAAAACAATTTTGCTATGGACGATGTATAATAATATTTAACCATTGTCAGGCAAACAGTTGGATTAAGGTCGGCCAATTTTATTTTTTATGACGACGGCCAGAAATGGGAGGTTTTTTTTTTTTTTCTTTCCTATGCGTCTTGTCATTAGTAATATTCCAATATTAATTTTTGAAAATGAAGAAATGATGAATATTTCGTCATTAAATATTTAGAGTTTATTCGTTTGACGGGATTCTATTCTGAAAAAATAATATGGTTTTTATTTTTATTTTTTGTTTGATTTTTATTTAATAAGAAAAATAATAAGAATCCTCAAATTACAAAAAAATTAGAGTAATTTTCTTATTCCTTAACTTTTTTAAGTATTTGTTTCCTAGTTTCATGATTTTTTACATATTTAGACATTTAACATTATTTTTATTATTTTATTAAGATACAAACTGTAATTATAATAATAGTTGTTGTTATTATTATGGCTCGTTTGATAATCACATTAAGATATGACGAGATAGATAGAGTGAGATGAGCTTTAAGATAAGACTTTATTTTGCAAACAAAATAATGATTTAATGTTTTTGTTTGATAGGTGTTTGGTTAACATACATTTTATATATTAACATATATTTGT
>JAYDZE010014842.1:0-10166 GCA_034509125.1 Monilaria moniliformis
CCCGATTGGCCCGACGGGTTAGCCCGAAACCCGAAGGGTTAGGGTTAGGATTGTAAATTTCTGACCCGACAAAATTTCCAACCCAAATAGCCCATACCGAATAGCCCGACAACCCATGCAGGTTGGCCCGAACCCAAACGAGTTGGCCCGATTTGACATCCCTACATATGAGTATCACATCCTAGTTTGAAATTACTAGATTTTAATTGAACGTAGTCACATACATATATTCGAATTACAAAATGTGAACACAACCGGTTTGCCTCATTGATCAATTGTTAGCAAATGCTTGTAGATTTGCCTTATTCGAATTGAGATTTTTTTTCAAACCATATATTTTCAATCCTAACCATCTCAGGTTGTTGGTCTATTCGAGTTAATCCATAAATTTCGAACTAAATTAACATTACCTAATTATCACTAAAACTGAATCAAATCCACTGTTTTTTGACCTACCAACCTTGGGACAATGGGAATGGGCTCTCTCTCTCTCACTGTTATATTTATATTAACTAAATTCGATTACCTTAATAAAGTTTGCCTACAAGTAAAACTTTAGCAATATTTTTGGCTCGAATCAAACATTGCAAACTTTCAAGGATACGGTGTATTCAATTTGATTTAAAATAAATAAATAAAAAATCAATCCCTTCATCATTGTACATTGAAAAGATATGAGTAGGACTTCAGTTCTTGCGGTTGATCGAGCGCTATTATGCCCACCCATTGGTTTAATCATGTTGGTATAATATATTTTTCTTTATTCTCCTAAAATTGATTGCCATGATCCAAATGCTTTGAATGAAAGGCTGATGCGTCGAAGGTTGGCAAGCAATGATTTGATATAGATTTTCATCATCTTTACTCAACTAATAAATGCCAATTTATCTTCTACATTTATAAAAGCCTAAAATTAGATTAGACACCAAAAAAATAACACAAATGAAGACATGAACAGATGAGAAACTAAGATAAAACAGTAGCTTCTTAAGTTTTGCTGTTTAAGTGATGTGCTCATGTGCATCCCGACATACAGATGGAGAGTGGCGGGCCGTAGCAGGCCAAGATTCTATTCGGCAGAAAACCTTTTTTGCTCAATTAGTGTTGTATTAGATGAAAATGTTGACATATGATATTAGGTAATTTGTCTATAAATTACTCATATTTCGGCAAATTCTAATTTTGCATACCAACTTTAACTCGGTGTATTAGTGTTGACATGACTTGTTAATTAATTAACATGAATTTGGGATTAGCTTAATTAGATAGTTCATTAGCTGCATCCCTTTTCTTTCCCTCCATATATTTGCTTTATTCCATGTCTTAAAATCTTCATCTTTTTAATGATTTTAACGGAAAAGAAACAACAAGAAAACTATATTTTAATGGTTTTGGGATCAAAGCATATATCTGTGGCGATACACTTTTCAAGAACAAATTTCAAAAATAGCAAACAATTGGAAGGTGCCAATTCCAAACACACCTCCCGAGCCTATTGAAAAATCAGGTTCGGAATCCGTGTTTCCTCAAAAAAGTTTAAGCTCGTAAACAGACGCCTAGGTTCGGAAATCCGTTGGATCCTCCAGAAATTTTGAACAATCTTTAGATTTTAATCTTTTGCTTTTTCTTTTCTTTTCTATTCTTTTCTTTTCTTTCTCTAAATCTTCCTTCTTTTTCGTCGCCCACGAATTCCGTTTCATTTCTAGTCTCAATTCGGGAAATTTGAGCAAAGCCCATCGATCCCGATTCATTTTGTTTACAACCAATATTGTGTTTTCCGTTTCCACTCGTTTAGTGTGTGCAACTGGGGTTTCCTTTATATTTCTAAACTAAGTTCTTGTGTTTCAGTTTCAACTTCTTCTTTCTTGAAAAAACCCTCTCTGTTTTTGAAACTTGGTGTAAAGTTTTATCTCTATTAGATGAAAGGGGATAAAATGGCAAAAAGATCTTCATTTGGAAGCATGGTGAGAAGGAGGCTCTCTGATATTACTAATTCTTTGCCTCAGCCTAAATCGCCGGCATTTCCTGAAAAACATTTGCAATCTGATAATGCTTCTGCTAAGGAACACATTGACTTCTTCATTTTCTGTTGTTTCATCATAATTTATCCACCTTTTTTTACTGACTTGTGGTTGTCGATTCTCTTAACTCTGATACAGGAAAAGATGGCCTTGGTGAAGCTCATTCAAGAAAAGAAGTAAGTATATATCATACCGAATAAATGTTTTGATTTTATGAGTTTATAATGATGATTGTTATAAATTGCGAATTTTTTCAAACAGCAAAATTATAGAATTAAGTGGAAGTGAGGTCCAAAATTTGAGAACAAGTCTTCAGAAAATGCAGCTGCAAAACTGGACTCTTGCTCAAACAAATAGTCATATGCTAGCGGTCAGCATTTCCCTCCTAACTTCTTTTGTTCGAATTCTACTGAAATTAAGGATGATGCAGCAATTTTACAGCTCTGTTAATTTTACCTTCTCCAGGAAGTTAACTCGGGCAAACAAAGGGTAAGCTTTTATGGAGATGCTAATTTGAATATAAAGATCTGATCTTTAATCAGCCGTTTGCTAATCCTTCAATTCACAGTTGAAAGCATTACAACACGAAGTAGCGTGCAAAGACACACTTCTCAAAACAAAGATTATGCAACTCAAGGTAGGCTTATTTGTAGTCTATGTTATATCTCATTATTTCTTTTTCCAAATTTCTTTCAGTTACTAGTTCTAAAACTTAGTGAATGGATGTGGTTCAATTTGCTCAAATCTCGACTCTTGAACCATTAGCTGTTGGTGGGGTTTGGTTCTGATTATTGTGTCTGTCAACACGAGGAACTAATCTAATCATCACAATTTTGCCAAGTGCATATCATGGACAAGGAATGGTACTGGCTGTAGTAGACTTAGAAAGGCGATCATACCAGTTGTGCGTTCATGTTTACATTTGTCTAGTTTACTAATGTTGGTGGTGACTTGTTTAGGAGGAAGTGAATGTTCAAGCAGAAATTGTTCAGGTATTATAGCAGGCAGGGCTGCAATTTGGCTATTAAAATTTCTAGGACTTCTATTTAAGTTAAATAGCTAAGCAATCTCGCTTTCTTGGTGTGAAGGAAGCAGAGGAGTTAACAGGGGGATCGGAAATGATTGAGGATACTAGGCCTCGAACTGCCAGCAGGAGGCGCCGTCTCTCCAGAAGTGCATGTAAAATATAGAAAAAAGCAATGCTGCTTTTCAATCTAATGAACCCTTTTTGGATTGTTACCTAATGATACTTACCATTTGGCAATAAACTGCAGCTCTAGGCAGTTCAACGACATCTCGGCAACATGCTGAAATGGGGACTGCACTAAGGAAAAGGTATGCAACTCAGTGTCTGTTCAAAGTTATGTGAAGATGTTGGCAGTTGGATGATGTATGTTTGCTGACATATTTCATTACCGTAGGCGTTGTGTGAGAAGAGAATCTGGTGGTGTTAGAGACGATGAAGCAACAGAAGATATGTTGGAGAATATTGAAGCGAGGAGAACATCCATCTCCAGACCATCGCGTAAGGCAGTGGAAAAGGTTCAGTCCTACAAGGAAATACCTCTCAATATCAAAATGAGATCACAATGAATTAGGTTGCAATATCTTATATATATGCCACTTAAATTTCTACATACAAGTGTGCTCGTGTGATTTTATTCAGTGTAATTTTCTGCTGCCTAATTTTATTCAGGTTGCAGGTTCTATAGTAATGATTATAATTCGCATTTCCTATAATATTAAAGGGAGTCATATTAAAATTTCAATATTAGAGTTGCGTTTGGCATTTTGTAGTCTACTCGAACAATAAATTCCAGCAGTGTAGGTGTTCCAAGAGATGGTTGCAATGCTAACTTCCATATATTGAAAGCTTTTCATTTATATATGTTAATTTATTGAGTCTTGTAATGCATTGTATGACAATTAATTAGTTGAGTTATAAATCAAAATCATTTTACTTGGCCCAATTAATTATTTTCTTGAATTGGAAACATATTTATTTTTCAAACCAAAGTATTGATGCCCAAGATTGTCGAGGAGAGGACTCGATTTTCAACCTCATGCCCATAAGCAAGACTGCTGAAAAGACCTTCTTGAATCTCTTCCCCAGTCACTTGTATTTTAGCTTTGCTCAACAAGTTTAATGCCAAGGATGACTAAGGTAACACACCATCTGTATTTGTATTGCTCAACTCAGCATGGAAGTATGAGCATTGAGGTCAAAATGATACAAAATATATGGGATATGTTTATTGTGCTACAAATTGAAATGATAAAAATTACAAAATGTATGGAATGTGTTTATTTGGTAAAAGTTGTTCAACTTTTTTAGCAATTACCTTTAATTCTTTAGCATCTATAAGATCTTCAAATATTTATCTTTTTACTATTTTGATTTTTATTTAAATTAGAGATATTTTTCTACACTTGGGTAGTCCATTTAACGAATAAATATTTTTTATTATGCCCTAGTTCACTAATCACTACACAGTATTGGGCTTTATTACGAAGAACTATTTTGAGCTCAATAAACTTTTACTTGTGTGAGAAAAATACATATTTGATTCTTATGATTTTATTTTTATTCAGGTCTTTATTTCTGTTTTAAGCTTTGAATTTGTATTTTTGACTAAAACTAGATCCCTATGTCAAAAATTATATACTAAACTTTAATAAGGACTAATGAAATCATTATCCTTTCAAAACTATGAGAACTAGTAGTTGCAAACACAAACACAACCACAACCACAACCACGCGTATTTCGTGAAAGTTAAAAATCTATGATGAAACTCATTGTTTATTATGCGTTTTTATGGTTGGTATGCAATTTATTTGACTATATACATACTATACACAAATATTATTACAGTGAAAGGACATTTCGAGTGAATGACTTATATATTATATGTCCCATGGTTGGAGACAAAAAAACATGGAGAAAAACGCGTAAGAATATCACATGAATTGAAATCGAAAGTCGCAAACATCAACTACTTGTGTCAATTTAATTAGTGCATCTCGTAGCAGCTTTTTTAAGCTTTCTCTGTGAATTAATGAGTTATATATATTTTCACCATCACTTTTATAAAGGGACAAAAGGGGAGAAGTGCCTGTGAGACAGAGAAAGTAAGCACCTACTTTTCACAAATAATCACAAGCTTTGGTATAAATTTTTTATCTAGTATTTATCACAACAAGGTTTTCCTAAAGTTATCAATTTCTTTGGAAGCTCAAATATAATTTTGATGGAGATGACAAGCCTTGTGAACTACGACATTAATTCTTAACCCTTGTATTTTATTTTAAAAATTATTTTATCGTATTACGTGTTGATAGTTAGTAAATAAGCGTTAAATTTATGAAGATAAATAAATTAATCACTGGAGTTTTGTAAACTGTAAAAACTAAAAAGTGACTGAAACGGTACACTTAAGTCTTAATCACAAATTCGCGTAAAACAAGTGTTGATCACAAATTAGCGAAACAGAAACCAGAATATACTGTTTGGCGACGTAGAATTTATTATTCATCAAAATGATAAAAGCTGATGAAGCCCACATAACGGAAATACCCACAAAGAATGAAAATGTGTCAGAAATTGTAGATACACAACCTAAGGTCGTTTTGTATCTCTTCCTATTCATTTCATTTTCACACTATAAGTATATGTTGCAGCACCCAGCCACTATAGAAAAAAAATCATATGTGCCCATACTGTTGCGTAACATGTATGCATATTCTTCTCCAATGTGTGGATTCCAAACATCCAACCCTTGCATTCCAATATTCTTGTTCGCTTCTGCGTATATAATTCAAGCGTCACCAAGACTGCCCCAGAAACTACAAGGGCATTTCCATCGGTTTTTCTTCAAATCTATAAGTGCATTTTAGAATATTAAAATAAAAGTTATGAACCAATTTTAGCTATTAAATTATAAAAAAGTTTCGTGGATTAATTATTTTTTTAATGAATTTGTACTCGTCTTTAATTCAAATCGGATGAAGAGTGGAAATTTATATTTTTTAATTTAAATATTTACAGCAAATTCATGTACCGTCCACATAAAATTCATAATTAGATATTTATAGTATAACCATTTCATAAAATAAAAAAAAAAAGGAAAATCCTATACATCAAGTGTACCCTACCCTATGCACGAATTTCATGTGAGGACATTGCAAATATATCTTATCCCACTCGTTGACAAAATAGCACAATTTTTTATACTAATTTTTCCCCATTTCATTTACAGCAAAGTCAATCCCAATCCCAATCCGTCCACACGTTGGATCTATATAACACTACCTCAATAAATTTGTGCGAATTTCTCGAGCCCATTTATGAATATTTTACTTAATTCGATTATTTTAATAACCAATAACGTGGGCACTTACCCCCCTCCCTCCATATTGCCTACTGACATTCTTCCAGCAACTGCTAGGGATAATTTAACCTCATCATTAAGGCTTCATTTGGTAGGGAGTTAGGGCAAGATAGTTTCTCTTTATCTTGGGTAAGAGTTCTATTTTTATGTTTGGTGGCCTAGATGAGTTATATCGCAGGCTCGTAAAATGGCTCGGGCCGAGATTAAAAGTCTACAAATTTTGTGCTTTTTTCAAATAGTGTATTTGGCATAAATAGAATGATATACAATCCTTCTCCAACAGTGATCCAAGATAGTTTCTAATCTTCCCATCTTACCCTTATCTCGATATGTTGGCTGGCGAGCGTCGACGCCTCCTCCGCTGACGGCGACTATGCCGGCACGGTGTGTGTGTCCGCTCTATTTCGCCATTGTTAACTGATTTTGATGGAGAGGCGACTCAATGATTCGATTTTGGTGGGGCCTCCACTTCGATTGCTGCCAATCTTCCTACTCATTTCTTTAATTTTATCAATGAATAATAGCTTTAAGTTTTGCTAAAACTACTAAAAAATTATTTTCTTTGTTATTTTCAAAATAAAACCAATAAATTATTATTTCTCATTTTATTTTTGTAATTATTTTCATTTCAATTAATAATCTGTATTTGCTCACCATTCTAATTATCTGGTAAACGAATAGAGTTTTTACAATGTTAATTTGGTAACCTTGCTACACATAATTAGAAGAAAACATAACTGTTTAGTTTCTTGAGATAGCATACTGCTGGGGTTAGAATGCTTGTGATAAAGATATCCCTAATTTAAATTCTACAAATAAAAGAACATAATTACATTAGTGCATTTTGTCCTGCAAACAGATAAATTCCAAGAATTAACATGTTTTTAAGACAATTGCCATTGAAAAAACTTTTTTTTTTTTTTTTGTCGTCGTTAATTTTTAGTCGGCCGGAATATTTTGAACATCACTTATTTATTTATTTTGCCTATACATTGTCCACGGTCATAGATCGATCTATACATTTAAAGGATGTTTGATTTGAGTGATAAGACATTATTGATAAAATAATCAACTTAATCAAATATTTGATTTGCATGATTAGGCCTCGACTCACATCTAATCACTCAATTGGATAATTATTTTATCATCGAAATGTGTCGTGATTAATTTAATCATCCTCCAATCATAATATAAAATTCTCAAAATACCCTCACAAAATATTATAATTGATTTTGTTTGTCCTCAATTTATACATTTTATAAAAAAAAATCTATTTTTTACATTTAATTATAATTATTCAATTTATCCTACATAATAATCAATCAATCCAAATACAATATTAAATAATGCAAATAATCGAATCATACTCTATCCTAATAATCTTATCTATCTCATCCTCAGTATAATCACCTCCTAAATTTTTTTGAAAGCTGCAGAATTAAAGGATTTGCGGCAAAGATTTTCTTAGATTATCTGGATATTCTCCTACTCCTATTTCGAAAAGATTTTTATGTCTCTCTGAAGTTTAATCGGGTTTTCCAGGTGTAGCGTTTCAAATATTTTTCTATGTTTATATATATATATATGATCAGGTAATTAATTGTTTCTGATAATCTAAATATAAATGCAATCCGGATGGCCTAATTATTATATCCATATATATTGCGGCTACCAAGGAAATATGAATATATTTGCCGTATTCTGGGTGTTAATTGCCGGAGTCAGTTTGGATCTCAAGTTTCAGAATAATTCGACTTTTTCTTATTAATTCCTATAATTTAACTGCAAATGCAATCGCTGCTTAGGATTCTATGACCCGTTAGAGGTTGGTGCAAATTTTCCCCTACTGGTCACATCTCACATAGATAATTAGTCATTATTATCAATGACGAGAGGAGTATATAATTAACAATACCGGGTGATTCTAAATGGATCATTTTGATTCGGACCATCCATAAATTTTAAAAATTTAATATTAAATTACTTTTATACTCTTATATATATTTTATTTTATTTTAATTTTTGATATGATATATAAGTTTTATTCACTAATACAATTTCATTGAAATCTTTGGCTTTTACCGAAAGAAATGTAAAGACCAAAACGTTTATACTTTATACACGCTATAATCAAACATCATAATAGAAAATCTGAAGGCAAAAACGTCCATGCTATACTTACTATCAACAAAACCCTCGATATGCTATCATTTGATTAATATGCTACACTATCATTCTTATTATGCATTTCCCTTAAAGATCTCAACACCAACAATGTCAATATGATGCTATATTATTGTTATGTGAGTGGATTAAAATAAAAACAATATATATCGTTGATGCAAATTACGATTAATTAACTTCTGTATTATTTCGTGTATGGATTAAAATAAAATTCAAAATATATATGTAATTGATTTGGAAATTTTGAATTAAATACAATTAGCCAATTAGTTCATAATTCTGTACTACAGTATGACAAATTATAAGATATGGATTCAAAAAATGTTGTAAAGTTATAGATTTAAATTAAAAAACACTGTAACACAGTAATAACAACAACAAATAATAATTATGGTGATCATAATTAATAAGTTCAAGACAAAATTAATTCAATGCACATAATTAGCGAACTAAATTTATCGTTCGCGATGCACAAAAATAGTTATTTAATTAAACTAGCTAATAAATAATTAAAATTATAATGTATATCATATTTGTATAGGTAGACAATCATAAAGAATATTAAATTTAAAAACATACCAAATTGTCTTTTTATAATATTTAATTATAACTTTAAGTAGCATCCAACCACTCATGTTGTTGACATTGAAGAATTGAAAAATGATCTAAGGTACATTTTTTGTTAAAATTGGATAGTATTTTACTTTAATTGACAGTATAGATAGTTCGAGATGTTTTTTTAAATGAAAAAGAATTTGAAATCTAATATATATTTTGTCATATATTTATATCTTTTGGAGTTATATGACTCTGATCGTAAATAATTCATAAGTATAGCTAGGCATACATAAATTAATTATCATTATAAAGTATATGTAAACACCAATCAAATAAACAATAACTATCGTTTCTTATATCATAAGAATTTGAAATTTTGGACCAGTAATTTTTTTGAAAAAATTATTTGTAGATTGCTATATATAGATTTATTTACGGTATAGTTTCATGCAAAAAGAAACAATTTTTATATGTAGTATTGTACTTAAAAATACAATTCATACAAAAGTTCCACTAAAATATACACGACACTATTTATTATTTATAACTTTTTGTATTTAATTATCTATATTTTATTAAAAAAATAGTTCAATAAGTACTTTCATATTATTATATAGTTATAATATAATAATAATTAAAATTTAAAATAAGAAAATAGAAAAAAATATATAACTCAAAAGATTAAAAGCAAAGGGAAAAAACGAAAGAAGAAAAAAGAAAATGAAAAAAAAAAACATTTCAAAAATTGGTCAGAAAAATAGAAATAGATTAATTTAAAAGTTTGAGTGTAATAATTACATGTTGAATTCATCATTGGAAATTTAATAACAAAGATATAAATTTAATAAAAAAAAGTTTAAAATAACATTTAAAATTAATTTTTTAGATAAAGATAGTTTAAATAGTACACATTTTAATTGAGACTAATATTACTATATTAGGCCATCCTTAACCCAGCCCCAAAATTCCAGCCCCAAAACAGCCACAACCCAATTTTCAGCTGCCACGTCAGCT
>JAYDZE010014853.1:0-10165 GCA_034509125.1 Monilaria moniliformis
GATACGTTTAAATTGCCAAGTTTGTTTCCTCAATTCCAAATTGCCCAGTTCGTCTCTGTAATTCAGTTTGTTAATTTGTTGATTTTAGTTTGTTTCGATAATTAGTTTCCCGCTCTTCATAGTTAGTTTATTTTCTATTTTCTTCCATCACAATGACTTTAGGCGTGGCGGTATCGCCAAAACCCCTCTTAGGTGTAGTACATACATAATGAAATTCGCATTCCTCGTGGGATCGACCCCGCTCTTACCATAAGCTAATTCAATAGTATAGTGGAAAGTAGGAAACGTATAAATATTATTGATCGGGCTAGTTTATTTCCTACCGACAATATAAACTTCAGCCCCGCATCATGGATTTTGGTCGTAGATATGCATATTGCTCTTTAAAAACCCAAGTCCGGGAGTTATGCTTCAATAGAGCTGAGACGGTACAAACTCTATTTTGAGGTAATTTTCAGGTGAATGAAGTCGTTCTTTGACATTATTACATTACATACACCGTAATAAGATAGTGTGTGGTGTATTTCAGTTGTAGATATGCCTATTGCTCTTTAAAATCGCAGGTCTAGGAGTTATGCTTCAATTGAGGTTAGGCGGTACAAACTTGATTTTGAGGCTATTTTGACGAAAACGATTTCATTCTTTGATATTATTACAATTCATACACCATAATAAGGGAGTGTGTGATGGATTTCGATCGTAGATATCCATATTGCTCTTTAAAATCCCATGTCCGGAACTTATGCTTAAAATTGAGCTTCGACAGTACAAACTTCATTTTGAGGCTATTTTGACGAGAACGATACCGTTCTTTGACATTATTACCTTCCATAAACCAATAAGGGAGTGTGTGGTGGATTTTGGTCGTAGATATGCGTGTTGCTTTTTAAAATCACAAGTCCGTGAGTTATACTTCAATTGAGCTTAGACGGTACAAACTTGATTTTGAGACTATTTTGACTAGAACGATGCCGTTTTTCAATATTATTACAATACATACACCAAAATATGGGAGTGTGTGGTGGATTTCGGTCGTAGATATGCTTATTGGTCTTTAAAATACCAACCCCGGAAGTTATGCTTCATATTGTGCTTAGATGGTACAAACTCGATTTTGAGGCTATTTTGACGAGATTAACATTATTACATTACATACACCAAACTAAGGGAGTGTGTGGTGGACTTCGGTCGTAGACATGCGTATCGCTCTTTAAAATCACAAGTCTGTGAGTTATGCTTCAAATTGAGCTTAACGGGTACAAACTTAATTTTGAGGCTATTTTGGCGAGAACGATGTCGTTGATTGACATTATTACATTACATATACCATTACAATGGAGTGTGTGGTAGATTTCGCTCGTAGATATGCGTATTTCTCTTTAAAATCGCAACTCCAAAAGTTATGTTTCAAATCGAGCTTAGACGGTACAAACTCGATTTTGAGGCTATTATGACGAGAACGATGCCGTTCTTTGACATTATTACATTACATAAACATTAATAAGGGAGTGTTGGGTTGATTTCGGTTGTCGATATAGGTATTTCTCTTTTAAATTTAAGTCCGGGAGTTATGCTTCAACAGAGCTGAGACGGTACAAACTTGATTTTCAGGCAATTTGAGGAGAACGACTTCGTTCTTCGACATTATTACATTTCACACACCATAATAAGGAAGTGTGAGGTGGATTTTAGTTGTAGATATGTGTATTGCTCTTTAAAATCGCAAGTCCATAAGTTATGCTTCAAATTGAGCTTAGACGGTACAAACTCGATTTTGAGGCTATTCTGACGAGAACAATACCATTCTTTGACATTATTACAAAAACCATAATAGGGGAGTGTGTGGTGGATTTTGGTCGTAGATATGCGTATTGGTTTTTAAAATCCCATGTCCGGAAGTTATGCTTCAAATTGAGCTGAGACTGTACAAACTCTATTTTGAGGCTATTATGACCAGAACGATGTCGTTCTTTGACATTAGTACATTACATACACCAAACTAACGGAGTGTCTGGTGGATTTCCCTCGTAGATATGCGTATTGCTCTTTAAAATCCAAGTCCCGGAATTATGCTTCAATAGAGCTGAGACGGTACAAACTCTATTTTGAGGTAATTTTCAGGTGAATGATGTCATTCTTTGACATCATTACATTACATACACCATAATAAGGTAGTGTGTGGTGTATTTCAGTTGTAGATATGCCTATTGCTCTTTAAAATCGCAAGTCCGGGAGGTATGCTTCAATTGATGTTAGACGGTACAAACTTGATTTTGAGGCTATTTTGATGAGAACGATTTCATTCTTCGATATTATTACAATTCATACACCATAATACGGGAGTGTGTGATGGATTTCGATCGTAGATATGCGTATTGGTCTTTAAAATCCCATGTCCGGAAGTTAGGCTTAAAATTGAGCTGAGACGGTACAAACTTGATTTCGAGGCCATTTTGAGGAGAACGATGTCGTTCTTTGTCATTATTATATTACATACACCATATTAAGGGATTGTGTTGTGGATCTCAGTTGTAGATATGCGTATTGCTCTTTAAAATCAAAAGTCCGGAACTTATGCTTAAAATTGAGATTCGACGGTACAAACTAGATTTTGAGGCAATTTTGACGAGAACGATACCGTTCTTTGACCTTATTACATTCCATAAACTAATAAGGAAGTGTATGGTGGATTTTGGTCGTAGATATGTGTGTTGCTATTTATAATCACAAGTCCGGGAGTTATACTTCAATTGTGCTAAGACGGTACAAACTTGATTTTGAGGCTATTTTGACTAGAACAATGCCGTTCTTCAATTTTATTACAATACATACACCAAAATATGGGAGTGTGTGGTGGATTTCGATTGTAGATATGCTTATTGGTCTTTAAAATGCCAAGCCCGGAAATTATGCTTCAAATTGTGCTTAGACGGTACAAACTCGATTTTGAGGCTATTATGACGAGATTAACATTATTACATTACATACACAAAACTAACGAACTGTGTGGTGGACCTCGGTCGTAGATATGCGTATTGCTCTTTAAAATCACAAGTCTGTGAGTTATGCTTCAAATTGAGCTTAATGGGTACAAACTCAATTTTGAGGCTATTTTGGCGAGAACGATGTTGTTGATTGACATTATTACATTACATAAACAATAATAAGGGAGTGTTGGGTGGATTTCGGTTGCCGATATGCGTATTTCTCTTTTAAATTGAAGTCCGGGCGTTATGTTTCAACTGAGCTGAGACGGAGCAAACTTGATTTTCAGGCAATTTGAGGAGAACGATATCGTTCTTTGACATTATTACATTACACAAACCATAATATGGAAGTGTGTGGTGGATTTTAGTTGTAGATATGTGTATTGCTCTTTAAAATCGCAAGTCCAGATGTTATGCTTCAAATTTAGCTTAGACGGTACAAACTCGATTTTGTGGCTATTTTAACGACAACAATACCATTCTGTGACATTATTACAAAAACCATAATAGGGGAGTGTGTGGTGGATTTTGGTCGTAGATATGCGTATTGCTCTTTAAAATCAGAAGTCCGGGAGTTATGCTTCAATTGAACTTAGACGGCACAAACTCGATCTTGAGGCTATTATGACGAGAACGATGCCCTTCTTCGATATTATTGCAATACATACACCATGATAAGGGAGTGTGTGGTGGATTTCGGTCGTAGATATGCGTATTGGTTTTTAAAATCCCATGTCCGGAAGTTATGCTTCAAATTGAGCTGAGACTGTACATATTCTATTTTGAGGCTATTTTGACCAAAACGATGTCGTTCTTTTATATTAGTACATTACATACACCAAACTAAGGGAGTGTCTGGGGGATTTCCCTCGTAGATATGCGTATTGCTCTTTAAAATCTAAGTCCGGGAGTTATGCTTCAATAGAGCTGAGACGGTACAAACTCTATTTTGAGGTAATTTTCAGGTGAATGATGTCGTTCTTTGACATTATTACATTACATACACCATAATAAGGTAGTGTGTGGTGTATTTCAGTTGTAGATATGCGTATTGCTCTTTAAAATCGAAAGTCCAGGAGTTATGCTTCAATTGAGTTTAGACGGTACAAACATGATTTTGAGGCTATTTTGACGAGAACAATACCATTCTTCTATATTATTACAATTCATACACCATAATAAGGGAGTGTGCGATGGATTTCGGTCGTAGATATGCGTATTGGTCTTTAAAATCCCATGTCCGGAATTTATGCTTCAAATTGAGCTGAGAAGGTACAAACTTGATTTTGAGGCTATTTTTAGGAAAACGATGTCGTTCTTTATCATTATTACATTACATACACCATAATAATGAGTGTGTTGTCGATCTCAGTTGTAGATATGCGTATTGCTCTTTAAAATCGCAAGTCCGGAATTTATGCTTCAAATTGAGCTTAGACGGTACAAACTTGATTTTGAGGCTATTTTGACGAGAACGATACCGTTCTTTGATATTATTACATTCCATAAACCAATAAGAGAGTGTGTGGTGGATTTTGGTCATAGATATGCTTGTTGCTCTTTAAAATCACAAGTCCGGGAGTTATGCTTCAATTGAGCTTAGACGGTACAAACTCGATTTTGAGGCTATTTTGACAAGAACGATGCCGTTCTTCAATATTATTACAATACATGCACAAAAATATGGGAGTGTGTGGTGGATTTCGGTCGTGGATATGCGTATTGGTCTTTAAAATGCCAAGAGCGGAAGTTATGCTTCAAATTGTGCTTAGACGGTACAAACTCGATTTTGAGGCTATTTTGACGAGATTAACATTATTACATTACATACACGAAACTAAGGGAGTGTGTGGTGGACTTCGGTCGTAGATATGCGTATTGTTCTTTAAAATCACAAGTCTGTGAGTTATGCTTCAAATTAAGTTTAACCGGTACAAACTCAAGGGAGTGTGTGGTAGATTTCTCTTGTAGATATGCGTATTTCTCTTTAAAATCGCAACTCAAAAAGTTATGTTTCAAATCGAGCTTAGACGGCACAATCTCGATTTTGAGGCTATTCTGATGAGAACGATGCTGCTCTTTGACATTATTACATTACATAAACAATAATAAGGGAGTGTGGGGTGGATTTCAGTTGTCGATATGCGTATTGCTCTTTTAAATTAAAGTCCCGGAGTCATGCTTCAACTGAACTGAGACTGTACAAACACTATTTTGAGGCTATTTTGAGGAGAACGATGTTGTTATTTGACATTATTACATTACAGACACCATAATAAGGGACTGTGTGGTGGATTTTAGTTGTAGATATGTGTATTGCTCTTTAAAATCGCAACTCCAGAAGTTATGCTTCAAATTGAGCCTAGACGGTACAAACTCGATTTTGAGTCTATTTCAACGAGAACAACAACGTTCTTTGACATTATTACATTGAAAAAACCATAATAGGGGAGTGTGTGGTAGATTTTGCTCGTAGATATGCGTATTGCTCTTTAAAAACACAAGTCCGAGATTTATGCTTCAATTGAGCTTAGACGGCACAAACTCGATCTTGAGGCAATTTTGACGAGAACGACGACCTTCTTCAATATTATTGCAATACATACACCATAATAAGGGAGTGTGAGGTGGATTTCGGTCGTAGATATGCGTATTGCTCTTTAAAATCACAAGTTTGGGAACTATGCTTCAAATTGAGCTTAGCCGGGACAAACTAAATTTGAGGCTATTTTAACGAGAACGATGTCGTTCTTTGACATTCTTACATTACATACACCGTAAGTTATGCTTCAAATTGAGCTTAGACGGTACAAACTCAATTTTGAGGCTATTTTGAGGAGAACGATATCGTTCTTTAACATTATCACATTACATACACCGTAATAAGGGAGTGTATGGTGGATTTCAGTCGTAGATATGCGTATTACTCTTAAAAATCGCAAGTTCGGAAGTTACACTTCAAATGAGCTTAGACGGTAGAAACTCGATTTTGAGGCTATTTTGACGAGAACGATAGTGTTAATTGACATTATTACTTTGCATACACCAAACTAAGGGAGTGTGTGGTTCACTTTGGTCGTAGATATACATATTGAGCTTTAAAATCACAAGTCTGGGAGTTATGCTTCAAATTAAATTTAGCCTGTACAAACTCAATTTTGAGGCTATTTGGACGAGAACGATGTCATTCTTTGACATTATTATATTACATATACCATAACAACGGAGTGTGTGGTATATTTCACTCGTAGATATGCGTATTGCTCTTTAAAAGCGCAAGTCTGGAAGTTATGCTTCAAATTGAACTTAGACGGTACAAACTTGATTTTGAGGCTATTTTGACGACAACGATGCCGGTCTTTGACATTATTACATAGTATGTGGTGGATTTCGGTGGTAGATGCAATGCGTATTGCTCTTTACAATCCAAGTCCGAGAGTTGTGCTTCAATTGACATGAGACGGTACAAAATTGATTTTGAGGCTATGTTGAGGAGAACGATGTCATTCTTTTACATTATTAATCTACATAAACCATAATAAGGGAGTGTGTGGTGGATTTCGATCGTAGATATGCGTATTGCTCTTTGAAAAAACAAGTTTTGGAGTTATGCTTCAAATTAGGCTTAGCCGGTACAAACTCAATTTTGAGGTTATTTTGATGAGAACGATGTTGTTCATTGAACTTATTACATTACATATACCATAACAACGGAGTGTGTGGTAGATTTCAGTCGTAGATATGCGTATTGCATTTTTAAAATCGCAAGTCCGGAAGTTATGCTTCCAATTGAGCTTAGACGGCACAAACTCGATTTTGAGGCTATTTTGACGAGAACGATGTCGTTCGTTGACATTATTGCATTACATAAACAATAAATACAGGAGTATGTGGTGGATTTCGGTTGTAGATATGTGTATTGCTCTTTAAAATCCAAGTCCGAGAGTTGTCCTTCAATTCAGCTAAGACGATACAAACTTGATTTTGATGCTATTTTGAGTAGAACAATGTCGTTCTTTGACATTATTACATCAGATACTCTATAATTAGGCACTGTGTGATGGATTTCAATTGTAGATATGCATATTTCTCTTAAAATCGCAAGTCCGAAAGGTTTGCTTCAAATTGAGTTTAGACGGTACAAACTCGAGTTTGAGGCAAATTTGACGAGAACGATACCGTTCTTTGACATTATTACATTGCATAAAACATAATAAGGGATTTTTTGGTGGATTTAGGTTGTAGTTTTGGGTATTTCTCTTCAAAATCACAAGTCCAGGAGTTAAGCTTCAATTATGCTTAGATGCTACAAACAGGATTTTGAGGTTATTTTTGGGAGAAAGATGTCATTCTTTTACATTATTATTCTACATACACCCTAATAAGGGAGTGTGTTGTGGATTTCGGTCGTAGATATGCATATTGTTCTTTAAAATAACAAGTTCGGGAGTTATGCTTCAATTGAACTTAGACGGCACAAACGCGATTTTGAGGCTATTTTGACAAGAACGATGGCGTTCTTTTACATTATTGCATCACATAAACCAAACTAAGGGACTGTGTTGTGAAGTTCGGTCGTAGATATGCGTATTGCTCTTTAAAATCACACGTCCAGGAGTTATGCTTCAAATTAGGGTTAGCCGGTACAAACTCAATTATTAGGCTATTTTGACGAGAACGATGTTGTTCATTGACATTATTACATTACATATACCATAACAACGGAGTGTGTGGTAGATTTCGCTCGTAGATATGCGTATTGCTCTTTAAAATCGCAAGTCCGGAAGTTATGCTTGAAATTGAGCTTAGACGGTACAAACTCGATTTTGAGGCTATTTTGACGAGAATGACGTCATCCGTTGACATTATTACATTATATAAACAATAAATGCAGGAGTATGTGGTGGATATTGGTTTTAGATATGCGTATTGCTCTTTAAAATCCAAGTCCGAGAGTTGTGCTTCAATTTAGCTGAGACGGTACAAACTTGATTTTGAGGCTATTTTGAGGAGAACGATGTCGTTCCTAGACATTATTACATCACATACTCCATAATTAGGGAGTGTGTGATTGATTTCAGTTGTAGAATAAGTCCGGATGGTTTGCTTCAAATTGAGCTTAGACGGTACAAACTCGATTTTGAGGCAATTTTGACGAGAACGATACCGTTCTTTAACTTTATTACATTGCATAAAACATAATAAGGGAGTGTGTGGTTGATTTAGGTTGTAGTTATAGGTATTGCTCTTTAAAATCACAAAGTCCGGGAGTTATGCTTCAATTATGCTTAGATGCTACAAACGCGATTTAGAGGTTATTTTGGGGAGAACGATGTCATTCTTTTACATTATTACTCTACATACAACATAATAAGGGAGTGTGTGGGGGATTTCGGTCGTAAATATGCGTATTGGTCTTCAAAATCCCATGTCCGGAAGTTATGCTTCAAATTAAGATTAGACGGTACAAACTCGATTTTGAGGCTATTTTGAGGATAACGATATCGTTCTTTAACATTATCACATTATATTCGCCGTAATAAGGGAGTGTGTGGTGGATTTCAGTCGTAGATATGCGTATTGCCCTTAAAAATCGCAAGTTCGGAAGTTACGCATCAAATGAGCTTAGACGGTAGAAACTCTATTTTGAGGCTATTTTGACGAGAACGATAGTGTTAATTGACATTATTACTTTACATACACCAAACTAAGGGAGTGTGTGGTTGACTTCGGTCGTAGATATACATATTGAGCCGTAGAATCACAAGTCTGCGAGTTATGCTTCAAATTAATCTTAGCCGGTACAAACTCAATTTTGAGGCTATTTGGACGAGAACGATGTCATTCTTTTACATTATTACATTACATATACCATAACAACGGAGTGTGTGGTATATTTCACTCGTACATATGCGTATTGATCTTTAAAAGAGCAACTCCGGAAGTTATGCTTCAAATTGAACTTAGACGGTACAAACTTGTTATTGAGGCTATTTTAACGACAACGATGCCGTTCTTTGACATTATTACGTTACATTAACAATAAATACAGTAGTATGTGGTGGATCTCGGTTGTAGATATGCGTATTGCTCTTTAAAATCCAAGTCTGAGAGTTGTGCTTCAATTGACCTGAAACGGTACAAAATTGATTTTGAGGCTATGTTGAGGAGAACGATGCCATTCTTTTACATTATTAATCTACATACACCATAATAAGGGAGTGTGTGGTGGATTTCGGTCGTAGATATTCGTATTGCTCTTTGAAAAAACAAGTTTTGGAGTTACGCTTCAATTGAGCTTAGACGGTACAAACGCGATTTTGAGGCTATTTTAATGAGAACGATGGCGTTCTTTGACAATATTGCATCACATAAACCAAACTAAGTGAGTGTGTGATGGAGTTCGGTCGTAGATATGCGTATTGCTCTTTAAAATCACAAGTCTGGGAGTTATGCTTCAAATTAGGCTTAGCCGGCACAAACTCAATTTTGAGGTTATTTTGATGAGAACCATGTCGTTCATTGAAATTATTACATTACCTATACCATAACAACAGAGTGTGTGGTAGATTTCGGTCGTAGATATGCGTACTGCACTATAAAATCGCAAGTCCGGAAGTTATGCTTCCAATTGAGCTTAGACGGTACAAACTCGATTTTGAGGCAATTTTGACGAGAACGATGTCGTTCATTGACATTATCACATTACATAAACAATAAATACAGGAGTATGTGGTGTATTTCGGTTGTAGATATACGTATTGCTCTTGAAAATCCAAGTCCGAGAGTTGTGCTTTAATTTAGCTGAGACGGTACAAACTTGATTTTGAGGCTATTTTGAGGAGAACGATGTCTATCCTAAACATTATTACATTACATACTCCATAGTTAGGGAGTGTGTGATGGATTTCAGTTGTAGAATAAGTCCCGATGGTTTGCTTCAAATTGAGCTTAGACGGTACAAACTCGATTTCGAGGCAATTTTGATGAGAACGATACCGTTCTTTAACATTATTACATTGTATAAAACATAATAAGAGAGTGTGTGGTTGATTTAGGTTGTAGTTATAGGTATTGCTCTTTAAAATCACAAGTCCGGGTGTTATGCTTCAATTATGCTTAGATGCTACAAACGCGATTTAGAGGTTATTTTGGGGAGAACGATGTCATTCTTTTAC
>JAYDZE010014864.1:0-10165 GCA_034509125.1 Monilaria moniliformis
AGGTGACTTTTTAGCAGTTAGATCTGGTGCTCCATATGAAATTGCAATTAGAGACTCACGAGTCGCATCCTCAGAGGTCTGCTTGCCAGATTCATTCTTATCCATTGTTAGTAATCTAATCCCTGTCAAACCAACATCTTGAATTTGAAAACATAAAGATGAAGAAAAACTAAAACTTGAACCCGAAAATGCGTGGTGCTTAAAATTGATACTTGGTTAACAAGCAGAAGTTAATTCACTTATGATTTTATAACTAGCAGGTATGTTCAAGTCCTATAACTGGCACTTTTAACAAACTTTCGAGGATGAACAGTATCACACAACATTTGCCATCCAGAATCTCAAGCGATGGCATTGAAAAAAATGTGAAAAAATAAACAAAATCTAACATTATCTGCAAATGTACAAAACTTTATATGAATTTGTTTTCATCATAACTTAGCATCACCAGAGCAAGAATTTTGTCGTAAAACGGCAGGTAGTGCCTGCAAGTAGATTATGTATCTGTGATTGCTTGCTTAACAATCCGTTCAAGGTTACTGATCTAACTTCGTAAGAAAAAGTTTTTACACAAAAACAAAATGTATATCGTTCAATCACACAGAGACCAAGTAATCAGTAAATCCCGCAACCTACAATTATGGGGCATTCAATTGGAGTGATATGATAGATTAATAAAATATAGAAATTGAATATTTGAGGTAAACATGGTCAAACAAGTTCAAGATTAATCAATACATCAAAATAAATGTAGATTAGCCTTAATTATTTCTATCTATCAATCCTATCACTTCCCTTAAGCCATTCCAAAAATGAATTCAACGCTAACAACTGATAAAACTATTCCGAACCCGAAATTTAGGCTATAATTACTGCAAATTTCTCACAGGAAGAAACATAAAAATGTGTATAATTAGCAAGAATAAACAAGCTTGCTGAAAAATTAATTCAAAGCCACAATTATTAGAAACAACAAAGCCAATTAATTATCTTCCTCTTGTTTTCTAGAAAAAGCAAAGAAGATAGATTACACAACGTCAAAATTGACTTAAATCTGAAATTTTAAAGAGGAGAATAACAATAACCCAAAAATTACGCGAACCCTCATCCGCAAATTATCCATCTGCCCAAACAGAACAACGGCAGAGTCATAGCCAAGTAAACCCATAACCAAAATTCTCGGGAAAAAACCGCATTCACATAATTAGCTCTGATTTCTTATTACTGTTAACCAAAATCACATAAAATTGGAAGATTATAACCTGCTTGATTGTGTATGGGTTTGGATCTTTTGGTTGCTGTTGAAGCAGATAAACGATGTCGGCTCGAATTGTTTGGGATAATCGGGTTCAATCATAATAAAAATCGAATTTCAACGTGGAAAATGACGTTCAAATATTTTAATCTTGCATCTATCAAGCAAGATTAAATTTGTTTACTTCGAATATGCTAAATTAACAACATATATTATTTTTGTTTATCTAAATTATCACTCATATGAATACATACTTGGATTGGAAATTAGTAATTTAGTATTCTTTATGCGAGTAATATAGTTAAAAGTTGCTTATTGACATGGGTACAAAATTTGGAGTATATACAAGGGTTAATTTAGTTAAAAGTTGCTTTATGAATTTATCAATCTTATTCTCATCTGTCAAATTTATATAAATTTTATCAATTATTTTTAATATAAGTATTTTTTAAAAATAAAAATTAAATTAAAATATTAATATTTTCGTATATAACTTATTTTTAGCAGCAAAATAATAGGTCATCCTCCGACGCATCATATCAAGACTCAATCGTTAGAGTGAAATTCTGTTGATAAAAATGGGCCAAAAGGCCTTTAGTTAGTCTATATAGGTTAGCACCTATATATTTTATTAATGTTGCTTGGATTAGGAAGAGCTTGGAAAAGCCCATATTTTGTCTCAACTAGGCTGGAACTTTTAAACAGTGGCCAAGAGATATTCCTTTTTACTCATTCTCACCATGTATAAATTTCTACCAATTACAAACATTTGCAGGCTTTGTAAATAGCATAATAATATTATCGATAATATATATTAATATTTAGTAGATCATGTAAAATAGAGCAATAAGTTTGGGATCGTTCTAGTAGTTCAAATATTTAAACTCAATTCCTCAGCTTAGCTGCATTTTTAGTTGGACTTTAAATGTCCAAAACAGATTCCTCAAGTATCTTAAATACGTCCATTGTGATTTTGGTTACAGGATAAACTTCTTCATTTTTCCTTCAAAATTTGGAGAGAATACGTCTTTTTCAAAAATATTTATTTCTTTTCCGAATTACCATTTCCAACCTTCATTGACAAGGAAAAATGATTTAGAGTGTATAGGGCAGCGAACCGAACAGCTCATAGTTAAGCACAATTTGTTATGCATGTTAATTGTCCAATTTGTTGGAGTGAAAGTTTTCCTCAATGGTTGGAGAATATTGTATTTGATGATGTTCATTAACAATACGATAGTCTATTTTTCGCCTCATAAAAAAGAGCTTTAATACGATCATTTTTAAAATTTGATTTTTTAGATTGGATATATTAAGAGAGGAATTCGAGGCAGTTGATTAATTTCATCCAACTTAAGTAAAATGCTATTTTCCAAATTATTGAAAGATGAAATAAAGTTATGACATGAAAATTTTAACCCACTTTTTGCAATTCTTTTGCTATATCTATATACTTCTGCCTTTTCCCCAACACAGAAATCAGTACACTTTTCACGCATAATGAGCACACAGCTCCTGCAACATGAAAATGCACCAAGAGTTTTAACGCACAAACTACCAAAGCTCTCTCTCTCTCTCTCTCTCTCTCTCTCTCTCTTCACGTGCCAATCTTCGACTTATCATGTGACGGCCCCGTTCCACTGGCTGCCTTCACTGCTCTTGGTGCTGCAATCAACCCCCTTCACACAGACGCTCCGACTTCTCTTCTTGCTTCGTCTCATCAATATCAAAATTTTAACTGTTTCTCGAAACCCATCAGCGCTTGAAGCACATACACACAGGCTCAAAATCATCCTCTTTTAAAGAGTAAGTTAGTGGTTGAATGAGAGCACGCTCAAGATGGGCTGTTTGCAGTCCAAAACTGCCAATGTCCAGTCTCCTGACCAAGAACCGTCACAGCCCGACTCTAAACCAGATCTAGGTACTCTCACTCTCTTTCTAAATGTGTTGTGATATAGCTGCTGTTTGTGCTGTTTCTGTTTGTGCATGCTGCTTGCTTGTGTAGGACGGATTTGTTGTTGTACACGTGAGATTTTTAGTGATTAATGGAGCTAGTTTTTCCAAGTGCTACGAAACCTAAGACGCATCTAATATTCGGTTATTCATTCTAATTTGGGTAATTTTCGAATCGCTTGCTTGTTTTTATTATTGTAGACGCCTGTTTGATTGGTTAACTGTTTTAGGGTTTGTTGCCAGTTCTTTTCTTCTTTTCATTCCGTTATCGGCCAATTTTTGTGTTCTCTGTTTCTTGCATTTTGCTTCTATAACTTTAATGTATCTTAAATTTTAGTTTAAGCATTAAATTTAGAGCTTTTGGGTGGAGAGCAGTGCCTAGTTCCAGTCTTGCACTGCAACGACTATTGTTAATTTTCTGCCACACGCGTATTTGAGCATAGTTATTCTTGCGATTGGTTTTTTCTTTACATATTGTTGCCGTGAGTTTTGGGGTTTTTGTTTTGAAATGATAATTGGATACTGATGAAGCAAATGGGGACCAAGTAGATCCAGATCAAGTGCCTGCATTCAAGGAATTTGGGCTTGCTGAACTACGGGCTGCAACGAATGGTTTTAGCAGCGAGCTTATAGTTTCTGAGAGTGGAGAGAAAGCTCCTAATGTTGTCTATAGGGGTAAGATCCGAAGCAATCACCTAGTTGCAATCAAACGCTTCTCAAAGCAGTCATGGCCTGATGCGCGACAGTTTATGGTGAGTGTTTCGCTTTCACATGGTTAATCAGCTTTCTGTTCATTTTGCACAGGCTTTCTTGCTTTTTTGTTGACTCGATTACTATGGGATCAACTCTTAATCTTATTTTTCGATTGACTTATTCTATTGCGCAAGTTCTGTCATTTTTCCTCGAGGAAGGTTGATGTACGTGATCTTTTTCAGAGTCAATTGGTTCTGATTTGCTTTCATGTACGTATGCTCATGCATTTGCTGCAGGCGACTTTTATAATAGGGACTTTGGGATGGTTGTAATTTATCATAGATTTCCACTAAATTTTGTGGTTACCCTAGGGCTGTTCTAAATCGGACTATGTCTGATTGGGGGCTAAAGGATTATCTTGCTTCTGCTCTATCTGTCTCTAAAAAAATTGTTTGATTAAAACAACAAAAAACTGTGTACATTTAAAAGTGTTCTTTATGCAATAAATCTTCAGGTGGAAGCTGCTGGAGTTGGTAAAGTTAGACACAAAAGACTGGTGAATTTAATCGGATGCTGTGCTGAAGGAGATGAACGCCTATTAGTAGCTGAATACATGCCCAATGATACACTCTCAAAGCATCTTTTTCATTGTACAGTTATCTTCATTTTCTCTTGTATTTGTGAAGATTTAGAGCTTGATGTGTCTTGAATTATTTTTCTCTCTAATAAATTGAGTGTATACTTTCTTGTTTCTGTGTAGGGGATAAACAACCTCTGCAATGGGAAATGCGCGTGAGAGTTGCATACCATATTGCACAAGCTCTAGATCACTTGAATGCTGAAAACCGAAAAATTTATCATGATTTAAACGCTTACAGAATTCTTTTCGATGAGGTACTTGTGCAAACATATGTCAAGTGAAAGGATCTAGCCTCCTTAAATTGTTGCTTGCTCTCTCGGTGCATGCTCTCGATATTGTGTTTCTTTTGTGACCATTTATACTGTTTTACTGAAACAAAGTGTTCCATGAAGCTAGTCATTCATAAAGAATACAGATTCTAGACTAAGAATTTCCAATCTTGTCCTTCAGCAATATTTCTTCTGATTTGGAATTAGAAATAAGACTTCAAAAGAATGAAAAAATGCACTGAAGAATGAAGTATAGCACATGATTTATCACTTCCCCAATAGAGTGGAAGTTTAATTATTCATCTAAAAATAAGAAATTAAATATTTTCAGGTGCTTAAATCTTCAAAATCAACTTGCAGCTAAACCAGATACAAATAACTTTCAGTATCCACCTTTGTCCTTCATGTTAGAGATAACTGTGAAATGAAATGTTTTTGTCTTACTGAGTGAACAAAGATGGGATGATACAGGAAGGTGACCCCAGGTTATCTAGTTTTGGTTTGATGAAGAACAGCAGGGATGGTAAGAGCTATAGCACCAATCTAGCTTATACTCCCCCTGAGTTTTTGCGCACAGGTTTGTAAATCTAGCTTATTCTCCACTGATTATGTGTTTTTTAGATTGCTGTAAAATACTTTGCATATGGATTTGGAAGTTACTGACTCGTCAAAGTTATCATTTGACTGGCATGCTAAGATTTGCCAGACTCTTGAGTCATTACACACCTTGAACCTTTTGACATGCTATGGGTTATATGTAATCCATTATTTAAAAGGTTCTAAATTTTTGGGTTTTTACTGCATGATCCGCATCCAAAAAGATGAAAAAGGATCTCAGATTCTTCTAATCTCAAGATTGGGAAGATGTAAATGTCTGCAGTTCTGAATGACATGTAGTTGAGCGACAGCTTTTGACGAATGCACTCCTGGTCTGTTTCACTTTTGTAAATGAATATTAATCGACACTGTTGCATAGTTTCTTATCAACTTAGAGATTTCTATGCAGCATGTTGATTAAGTACTCGTTGTAGGATAGTTTTGGAATCTAAATTTTAGAGGAAAAAACAATGCTAGTTGCAAACATATATCTCTCTGTTAGTAACATGGAAAATTGGTTCATGCAGAGGCTAGTGCGTGGCTGCCTGTGGATATAATTTGCTTGCTACTTTGTATTTATTGATTTTAAGGGTGGATCAGATAATGATAATTCTTTTTCATTATTGCTAAAGAAAGGAAAAAATATAAAACCCATTAAATGTAGCTAGTGCATGTAACAATCATATAACTACCACATGCCAAGCAAATACCGACTTCTCTAACTCTTTCATTCTCCTTCTGAGCCTTTGCTCAAAAGTGAGTACTGTGTTCTCTTGCTGCAAGCTTTATGGTGAAATCTCATCTCAGAAGTTTCTCTAGATGCACATGAGTTGTCTCAGTTTGATGATCCATAACCTATCCCTATGTAGTGACATGTTTCTTTTCCTGTTTTTTAACTTCTTCAGGCAGGGTTATCCCAGAAAGTGTGATATACAGTTATGGAACTGTTCTTCTGGACCTCTTGAGTGGAAAGCATATTCCGCCTAGCCACGTATGGTGCATTTCATAGCTCATCTTGTCTGATCTCTGTGTTTAAATGAGTTCATCGGCCTTCTTCTGCTTTACTTTTTGAATAGTTACTTTTCCTATAATTTAATCAGTAATCAATATCATATACATTTTTCTATGCATATATACAAATTCCAGTTACTGATTTAAGAATTGGGTCCTACTGAATTAATGAATTTTTTTCTTCAGCTACTGATGATGAACAATGAATTTTTATTTTTTGCTTTTAACACATATTTAGAGGGTTAATATTAATCCTGTTGCAGGCCTTGGATTTAATAAGAGGAAAAAATGTTTTATTGCTGATGGACTCATCTCTGGAAGGACAATATGCTAATGAAGATGCTACAACATTGGTGGAACTTGCTTCCAAGTGTCTTCAATACGAGGCCAAGGATAGACCTGATGTCAAGTTTTTACTCACTGCTGTCACGCCCCTTCAAAAGCAGGAGGTAATGTCTGTTTTCTGTTCAAACACTGCATTACTCTATTGATTTTAATCACTTGATACTATTTCTCCCTTAATGTTCTAGGTTGCATCACATGTGCTGATGAGTCTGACAAAGACTCCCGTTGCTCTGCCTACCATGCTCTCGCCTCTTGGAAAGGCTTGCGCGAGAATGGATCTTACTGCTGTACACGATATTCTGCTCAAAACGGGCTATAAAGACGAAGAGGGTGCTGAAAATGAGGTGAGCAAATCGTCTTATTTTGGTGAAATGAATGGACAAAACTGCTACATGGAATTGTCTGAGGCTGAAACTTGATATCGCAGTGCCTTTCTATGTTCTCGATGTGTAAATTTTCTACAAGCTTCCTTACTTCATGTTTTTAATTGGTGAAGCTCTCATTCCAAGAATGGACACAGCAAGTTCAAGATATGCTAAATACAAAGAAATTTGGTGATATAGCATTCAGAGACAAGGATTTCAAGGGTGCAATCGACTACTACTCCAGGGTACGTCTCACCTGAATATGGTTTCATAGATTATCTTCAAGAATCATTGAATCATGCCACTTATATTCATTCATTTCATTCTAAACTAAGACTGGATAATCTGCAGCTGGTATCAATGATGTCCGTTCCATCTGGAACGGTGTTTGTGAGGCGTGCCCTCTCGTATTTGATGATAGGGCAGCCGGAGTTGGCGCTGAGGGATGCTATGCAAGCTCAGGTTTGCTTGCCTGAGTGGCCAACGGCCTTCTACGTGCAGTCTCTTGCTCTATCTAAGCTCGGGATGGAGACTGACGCACAAGACATGCTCAATGACGGAGCCTCCTTTGAAGCCAAGAAGCTAAATAGTTGGCGCAACTAGTTTATGTTATGTCACACAAATCCACTTGCTCTTGGCTCCATTGTCCAAATTTGATTTAACATGAAGTTCAAGATTGGGCAATGAAACATTCCAGAGGTGTTTACAGAGAGAGAAAATGTGTAAATGAGTTTGTGAGGCCAAGTCCTGGAGTTTGCATTTCTTGTCGACTTCATAATATTTCCTGTTACATAAGTATATTTTTAATTGCAAAAAAATACAATAAAAATGGAAATTATATAAAAATGAGATAGAGAGAATGCGAAGTGAGTCAGGAATGAGTGTCTACCTTACAACGTGGCGACAAAAGGTTAGGCATAAAGGCCACTTGCGTTATAGTGGTAGGAAACATGTTGGAATGCTATTTGTCCGTCCTTTGACCAAACTAGGTAAAGGCCAAAATTAGAAGAAAAGAAAGGTGATAAATAATGTTAGTAAAAATGACAATATTTATCTATAATAGAGTTGATTAAATTCATTGCCACCTAACTATAAAATCGTAACATTCAACATCTCTCTATTCTTGCCTTGCATAATTCAAATCTCTCTCCCTTACCCCGTCATTGTCACATCTCATAATTAAATTCGAAATCCATTTATATTCTGAAATAAATTTAGTCCAATCCCTAATCATGATTAGTTGAATTATCTGTCACACAGCCACCATGGACGCCACAAACGACATTTAAAAAAAATATGAAAATCGAGAAAGAAAAGAAAAGAAGTCAAGAATATGGAGAAAGAAAAATTGGAAAGTTGGTTTATAAGATTTAGAGAAAAATATGAATTATTTTTATCAGGAAAGGATTAAATTAAAGAGATAAAAAAATTAATTGCGAAATAAGTTTTAAAATAATATCTCGAAATAATTCCTATAATTATGAAATTAACACTTAATATTTAAAGATCTGCATTCCATTTTATTCGAACAATCACATGAAAAGTTGAAAATTAGGTCTCAGCCAAACGTGGTTTCAATTGTTGAAATGACAAGCAGAAATTGATTCGCGAAACAATCAACATCACGAAATCTTCCAAATCACCCACTTATATATTTAAACACAACCGTGATTATGATCTAAGCATTTGGTTAATATTATCATTTGATGATTATGTCACGTGCAAGAAAAATAAATTCCAAATGGCAAAAAACCAATCCCGTTTATATCTTATCCAGAATCAATTTTGCAAACTATTATTACTATTATTATTATTAAATCTCTATCATTAACAAATAAATGAATTAGTGGAGGTGGATATAATTAATATATGAATGGTGGCTGCCAGACCTATCTATATGTTATGTCAATGTAATGATGAATTATATAACACAGATAGTTGCATCTGCTTATCTTTTTCTGATTTTATTTGGTCTGATTTTGGCAATGATAAGACGTGCCTCAATTGAATACGTGCTATTGCCTTTCAGCTTCGTTTTCACTTGGAAATTAAAAAAAGTCAAGTTGAATTTGAGATCTAACCTACTCGATTTGAGTCTGTGACAGCTGATCACGACATTAATTTACTATATTAACACTTGTATCTCTGACTTCGAATATCTGGTTTTAGCACATTATATACATGATATTACAACTTTATTGACTATGATTAATATTTTATACAGTTATCATCGTCTCTAAATTTATTGTCCGTATATATCTTTAATGACTAAGACCATCTCCAACGGTACTCAAAAACGCAAAATACAGTTGATAATCACCTCCAATCGTCCCCCAAAACGCAACGCAAAAGCTCAATTTTTTGCGTTTTTGAACAGTACAAACGCAAATATGCGTTTGTACTGTTCACAGACGCAAAAAATTGTGAAAATTGCATTCAAGGCCAGATCTTTGATGTATTTTGAAAGTGAGAAGGAGAGGAGAAGAAGAAGAGCATAAGCTTACCTGTTCCAGAGGAAGAAGACCGAAGAAGAAGAAATTGTTGAGGATTAAAAAATGGCAGATGAAGAATTGGAGAAGAAGAAGCTCGTAGTTGCAGAGAATTGGAGAGGAATTGGAGAGGAAGAAGACGCTGCGCATTGGAGAAGAAGCAGAAGAACGTTGGAGAAGAAGAGGGTTGGAGAAGAACAGTCTGCGTTGGAGAAGAAGAGTAGAGTGGCTAGGTTAATTAGATTAATTAGGGTTAGAATTTTTATATTGCTTAACTAGATGTAAATGGGCTTAAATGGGCTGCATTATTATAACTAATTGAACCATAATTAGTTTGGGCTTGCAGATTTTTAATTATGTTTATGCGGGGTTAAATATGTTTTTTTATGCATAAATGTGTTATTTTTTTAATCAAAAAATTTAAATATATGTTAAATTAGATTAAATTATCTATTAAATTAATTATACTTTGGTCTCAATTAGTTAATGAATTGTTTAATTGACTTCACTTAAATAATTAAAGTACATAACACATCATAAAATTTTAA
>JAYDZE010014875.1:0-10165 GCA_034509125.1 Monilaria moniliformis
GAAGAGAGAGAAAAAGTAAATCACTTTAATTAAAGGAAATGAGTCATCTGAATTGGGACAAACTAAAAAGGGAAATGAGTCATCTTAAATGGTACGGAGGGAGTATAATTTTGCAGAAATAAAATAGGAAGAAGAAGCATAGTAAGGGTAAGTATATTATTTTGGATAGTCTTTTCAAAGAAATAAAATGTAAATGGGAGCGATACTAAGTTGACACCGAGCATGCCTGGGCCCAACCTACATTTTGGAGTTTTCACTTGCTTGAATCACTGAATACTAAGTTGACATTCTACTTATTTATGCCTTTTATAAGTAGAAGCTGCAAATATCTCCCTTTTGAGTTTTGCCTAATCAACTGTATTCTCCGTCTAATAAAATTTAATATATTATTATATACTACAAACAAGGAAAATACATGGAGCGATAAAGAGAGAAATATTTTAAAGAATTTATTAGGTAAGTACTAAATAAATTTGATCCAAAACGTAACGACGTCGGCAGGATCTAGCTCAGATTTGCAACTAAGCGAATTAATTACTTTCCAAACTTCCGAGTTGGACTATTTGTGACAAACAAAGAGGCGTGTGTTGGTCATTCTTCTAAGAAAACTAGTTTAAAATGCCCAACTTGTTGAATTAAAAAGAAATTAATAAATGATAGTGCATGCATGTTAACTGTTAACATATACAAAAGAAAAGAAAAAAATGATCTGCACGCCATGTACATCTAAAACTGAATGCTGAATCGACATATATCAGTCTCAAGTGCGGCCATCATCTTCTGTTTCCTATAAAAAACGACCCCTTTTACCCATATTATTGTGCGCCGACACAAGATTAAGAAAATAACAACATAGTCGCATGTTTGTTTGCCTAACATGCAATCATAACAAATATGATATTTACCCCACACTAAGTCATTGTGTTATTTATTCTATTGTTCTAGCATGCCCCCAAATAATTACTTCCACCACAAGGGGTGCATAAAAGCCTAACACGTTAACAAATTCCACACACCAATGTCACACATTTGAAAATCTAACACTGGACAATCAAGTACAACTCAATTTAATGCTTTTCATTTAATTAATAGATTGAGAATTTGAATCATATCAAAAGAAAAATGAGAAATCATTATCGATCATAAAAAATTGTATGGCGCGCACACACACATTAGATCGGTGTTTTGAAAACCGAATCGAACCGGCCGGTTCGACTGTTTCGGCCGCGAATCGGCACGTTGTCATCTCCGGTTTAGACTTAAAAACCGGTGACCTATTGGGCGGTTATGAACCGAAAAAATTGGTTGGTTCGACCATGAAACAGTCGACTGTTGAACCAGTTTTGGATTATATTTTTTAATCATTCCTTTTATTGGATTCTTTTACTCTTTCTATTAAATCTTTTAAATCATTACTTTTCGTCTCTCTCTTTCTCAAACATTTCTCATATCTATCTCTCTCTCCCTTTCAAGACCCCGTTGTCGCTTGAACTTTTTCCTGGCATTGGGATGTCGGTGGCCGCACCTCTAACTCCACTGCATCTCCTCCCCTATTAACCTTCCCTCACGTTGTTTCCTTCTCCCCCTCACGCCCACCATTCCCCATCTCTCTGTCTCGCTCAGTCTTGCCGACGCCACATTCACAGCCTCGAAAGCCACCGGATCTGGTATCTCCTCCCCCAATTTGGCCCTCGAAAGCCCAAGGCCCTAAATCGAGCCTTTCATTTCGAACACCTCTCTCTCATTCCATAGATCCGACCACCCCAGCTACCATTTGACAGCTTTGTTGCATCCGTCGCGTCTCTTCCAGGTCTGGATTTCAGGGTTTCAGTCTCCGCCTCTGTGGCGTCGCGTCGACTCTCCCATTCTCTATCTCTCTCAATCGCCGCCCTAATCATTATTGCGGAACGAAAATCGCTCAATTGACGCCGACAACAACCTCTTCTCATCAGCAAACACACCCTGTGGCAACGACTAGGTGCCGGAGTACCTTTCTCGATGGTGGCCGGTCCAAAATTCGGCTAGGTGGCGGCAAATTTAAAACCTAGGGTTTCTCCTCATTTTAATTAATTAATTATATATATATAATTGCTACAATATTCCGGCAAGACCAGTGCTCAAACTATTCAGCTGCGTACTAATAGCTCCGCCAATTTGTGTACTGATCTGAGTTTTAAAACATTGTTGCATATGAGTTTTAAAACATTGTTGCATTCGATCAAATGTCAGGGCCTCAAAATTGGACTTTTATGCATCAATTTGTACCCCCAATTACACTTAGCATTAATTCCACCCAACCACCTTTTATATTTCACCAAATAATTTTATTTTTACCCCAAAATACCACCACCATTTTTTCCTATATAAACCCCCTTCCACACCCCATGTCCACACACTCAAGCATCTCACTCATCACTATTTCCATCACTAAAAACAAAAGGATATCAATCATGGTTTCAATGATGAAGGCAATGTGCGTAGCCCTCGTCGCCGCAGTGTTGGTGGGGGCGGCCGCACCACCGGCCGAGGCTGCGCTAGGCTGCGGCACGGTGATCTCATTCTTGAGACCGTGCCTCCCATGGGTAACCAACAGCGGCCCCATTGGGGGCTGCTGCGGCGGAGTTAAGGGACTGTACGCCGCCGCCAAGTCCACCCCCGACCGCCAGGCGGCGTGCGGCTGCCTGAAATCTCTGGCCGGCTCCTACTCTGGCATCAACCTCGGCAAGGCCGCCGGACTTCCCAAGCAATGTGGTGTTAACATTCCTTACAAGATTAGCCCTTCCACTGACTGCTCTAAGTAAGTTCCCTTTTGGTGCCGTGTGATACCTCACTATTTACAGATTGAAATCTGTAATGAAATAGAAAACCTGCAACTATACAAGTTGATAATATGTTTTATTTTATTTTTTTAGTCAATTGTGACTTGAATGTTGATTGGTGTGGTTGTTGTTGCAGGGTCAGGTGAATTTGAATTTGGAGAAGATCATTTTGCAGGAGGAGTCTACGTTGATGTTTCTTATAAAATAAATAGTATGATCAGTGAAAATAAAGAGTTATAGGGGCCCAGTGGGAAAGTTCATCTCTGTTACTGTTAGATGTGTATCGAGTCAGCAAATCCGTCTGCGTTTATGTATTGTCATCAAATTAATGGAGTTATTGGTATTTGAATTACAGTACTAGTTTTACTCGATGAGACGGTGAAATTTGTTACAGCGTGATTTAAGCTCAGTTAGCCAGAAAAAATAATAAGACTAAAAATTTGTGTGCGAGAGTTCGTATTATAAAATTAAGATTGAACTTAGGCTCACATGCTTAAGCTGGTGATGGCGCTAACAAGTTCGAATTAATATAATCCTAAAAATGTTGATTCGGTGTCGGATTATTATTTCGCATTAATACTTCAAAGACAAAAAAAAAAGTACAGGCAGATGGTCAAATAAGAAATTAAATTTAAATTAATAACGAAGAATCATTTTCAAGTTTTTCGTATCAAAATCTATAATGGATGCATCTCTTTGTTGGATGCAGTACTATGGTCCGAATCCCATAAAGCGCAAAAATTTCAGTTAATTTGATTTTTTCTTAATGAAATTAATTTTACTATTAATGCAATGATTTTATAAGTTCAGTAATTTTAGTATTTTTAGTTTTCATGATATATATATATATAGGATTATACTACGAACCTGAGATACAATATAAACTACAAATTATAATTCATCATACATTTTCATAATCTAAGTAATAAGATTGATTTAACAGATAATATCTTAAATTTAATTTTTATTTGGTCCAATTCATATATAAGAATATGTGCATATGGAATAATCACCAGCATTCCCACAACTAATTCAGTAGTACTACGTAATTAGCTTAGTTACACCCAAAAAGGGAAAGACATCATTAATCCTGTCAATTTTATTACATGATGGGAACTGAGTAGTTCTCAATGTACTGCATCAGTGCTTTTGTATATCATCAAATAGGAAAAACATTAAAAGTAGTATTTCTTATTTGCAAAATGATTGACAATAATTAAGAGTTCTTATTTTAATCTTTCTCCATATATATAGAGAAAAAAAAAACTCATTTTGTTCCAACAAGAGTAATTTTAGAAGTGTTATCAAATCAGTTTTTTTAATGGCAATTATATAGTATTAGATTTTCTATAACGTCCATCTTAATATCTTATCATGACATAATTTGTATAATTAGACGTCCGTTTTGCTGTAGAAGAAAATAGCATAATACATTTTGGATAAATGATGAATAGTTTGGATTCATATGTTCATTAGATCCTAAATTAGTAATTCTAACCAAAACAAGTGATGCATGTGAAATACTAAACTACTAGTTATTTTAAGTAGATATGTCAATCGAACCATTCTATTGGGTTTTGGGTTAGTTTTACTTGGGTTGCGGGCTAATCGGTGCAAGCTAATCAGGTTGAAATTTTATCGGGTTAGAAATTTCAAATCCTAACCCTAAACATTCGGGTTTCGGGCTAGCCCAACAAGCTAATCGAGTTAAAAGCTAACGATGAAACTAATGAGTGATGCATGATCTCCTAATAGTTAATGAAGCAAATTACTCATATTTATAGAATGTAGAATATTTTATTTTGAGTAATTTTGACATATATACTTAAATTTAAATACGATTAAATACTATTGGTATAAAAATTCAAAATTTGACAAAAATAAGAATGACGTTTGATTAATCTTTAGTTATTGAATAATTTAACATATAAAAATAAGTTGTTATGGATCTTGATATTTCAAAAAATATAATTTAAGATTTGTAAAATTAAAATGAAATATAAACACATTTCGATAAATTTTAAAATATGTTTTCGAATTCAAAATATTTCTTACAATGAAATTGAATTTTTTAATTCGTTTATTTATTATAATATTTTATTAGTAAAAATCTAATGTACATATATATTATATATAAATTGGAGGGTTACTTTTATTATATTTTTATGTAATTATTCATTTTATCAAAATTCTCGTTAAAATGTCGAATCGGTGGTCAAACAAATCGAAAAATGGGCGATAGTTGCACATAGGGTCACTTCATCGGATTTCGGGTCAGCCACATTCAATTTGCGGGCTAATTGGAAGCAACATAATCGAACTGAAATTTTATCAGATTATAAATTCACAACCTAACCCTATAAATTTAACGAACTATTTAAGTCAGTCTACAAATTCGAGATGAACTGATATCCTTAATTTTAAATAACCAACACAAGTTATGCATGGACCATTGGGCCTACAGCTCCACAATAGGTAACTATGATGATGTAATGTAATTTTAGCTCCATAATATTGGTTGGGACTTTTTAATAAAAAGGATCATTTTCAAAGTAATGTACTAATTTAATTGCATTTTTCGAGCGCCTTGAATTGTTATTTAAAATATTAGTTATAAAACGTATTAATATATTGCGCCATCAATTTTTATATTTAAATTATTAGTATTTAAACCGTTAATATATCTGATTGGGAATCTGAATCGAACATACCAAAAATGTAGACTTCATAGCTCAATAAGTCATAAGTGGGATAATTTGCACCATAGCCATAGGTATCACTCCGAATTATAGTGCTCGGCTCCACAATATTAAACTAAATATATATAAAAATTGTTCAAAGCCAATAAATAGACTAGATTTTTTCAGGCGGTGTCTATATAAAATTCTGGTTCTAGTAAGATTTTCATATTTAATTTTCCAATATATTACATGTTACAAATATTATTTTATTTCTTGATTTTGCAAAAGCAGGATATGGTCACCAATCAAGACCAATTGAAATTGATGTGTATTGGCATGATTGATAAATGAAGTGATAGAAATATTCTTTACTGATTAATTTAGAAATTTTTATTTATCCGTTTAAATTACTTTATAGAAATTACATATATTATTTAGTAATAATATAATGATAGACTAAATTGATGAAATAGAGAGCTACCTAAATAATAAGTTACTTGTTTTTGTAACGTAGAGTAAATAATTAGGTATATTGATGGCAAAATTTTCTAGCTAGATTTTCGGAAATTATTTCCCAACTTTCACTATATTTCTCAAAGTAGTTAGAAACATTCTTCTGCTTTTTGTTCTTTTGATTTCTACAATTAGACATGCAAGCATTCCAATTGGGCAGAGAAACCGCATTTCATTCGGAAATAAAATTTTGTACAGTGTCATATATCAAATAAAAAAACATAGGTCGGCCGAATAATACCCCAAATTTTCAACTAATGGAAGGTAGGGTGCAGTGATTGGACAAATTATTAATGAAATTGGGTGTCAATCCATTCGCCAAGAGTTGATTGGGCTGCCAAGAAAACGACTTTTTCCTGCATTACAATGTTTTACACACCCCACTATTGACATTGATAATCCCGTAAATGCCGAACCACATTTGATTTTACCTTAATTTGTTACTAGTCACAATCAAATTTATTAATATTCCATGAAAATTAAATAATCAATATTAGTGGAAGTAATTAGTGAGAAATTGTGATTCAAATCTGGATCTTAATATACAAGGCGGCCCACGTTAATGTGGGTCCAATAACCTGAATTGGATAATTACATTACTTAGTACCCATAATATATTAATGGCTGTTACATGGCCTGTCTGACTGTTGTTAGATCTACATGATGGTGTGGTGTCCCATTCCCAAAAATATGATTCCAAACATGGCTCCCAATTTTTCATTCTTGTTCCTTATTTAGAAAAATAATAAAGATTATGATAAATGTACATCAGCCTGCCTTTCATGCAATTATAATCTCAAATTTCAAAATTCGATTAAATAATAATAAATGAGCGATGGAAATTGTGATGAATGAATTTCATCGTTACACATTGTGAAAAAGATTTAGAATAGATGAGATCTTCGCAATCTCAATTAATCAATGAGAACAAAAGAAGAAGAAAAGAAGCAAATATTGGTGGCTCTGCAATTATTCTATGTATATCGGCGGCGGCGGCGGCGATGAAGCTCTACAAGGGTTGCTATTCTTTTATAACTATATGAAATTAAGGGTTATAGGGACATAATAGTATATCTAATAATTATTTTTATTATTACTTGAAATGAGAGGCTATAGTGAGAAATTTAGGGCTAGGTTTAAAATATACGTCTAAAAAATTATAGAAATAAAATTGGATTCTAAAAATACCTAAGAGGGGCTGGGCTCTCTTGTGCGGCCGACCCGTTTCTCTAGAAATAATGTAGAAAAATAAAACTGTCTTCGAGCAAGTGTCTAAAGGTTTCAGGCCCATGAAGTCTACGGCCCATATATCTAATATATTGTTATTACAATAATACATTTTAAGTACTGTATTATTTATTAAATATATGTCGATCCTTTCTCATTGTTTTCTATTTGAAAATTGAGTTATGTACTTTTTTATATTAAGAACTGAATATTAATATACTTAAATACATAAATCTTCTTTTAGGATTCAACAAAAAAAAGACTGCCGAGTTTTACAATTTATAACAAATAGGTGAAATAGAAATATACAAAAGATGTAAAATATATCTTTTTAATAAATAAAAAATATGTGTTCAGTGACCGGCTACCTAGCTAGCAAGTAACTGGTTCTTATGACGCTAATGCTATTGCTAGCTACAACATGAACCAAGACACCATTTAGCATTTCCATATCAAAACTAGAAATTTAAACACCCTCTATTTTTTGGGTTCACCCTATCCAAAAAATAAGTATGTCATTTGATTTCAAAATTCACGAGTTAATCCAAATAGCCCTCTAAATTTAGAGAGTTAGGGTTGAAAATTTCTAACCTGATAAAATTCTAGTCTAACCACACCCGATTAGCCTACAACCCGAGTGGAGCTGACCCGAAAACCCGATGAATTGGCTTTAGGTACAACTATTCCCTATTTTTTTAGCTTGTTTGGCGACTGGTTCGACACTTTAACGATAATTTTGATAAAATAAATAACTAAACAAAAATAAAATAAAATTAACACTCCAATTTATATATATTGTATATATACATTAGGTTTTTAAAAATATAATATAATAATAAATAAGCGAATTGGAAAATTCAAGTTCACCTTAAGAAATGTTTTGAATTCTAAAACATGCTTTTAAATTTATCGAAATAAGTTTATTTCGTTTTACGTTAAATCATTCAACTCCTTAAGAATAATCAAACATCATTCTTATCTAATGTCAATTTTAATTTTTATACTAATAGTATTTAGCTGTCTAAATTTAAGTATATATTCTAAAATTCCTCCAATTAAATATTATAAGTTCTATAAATATGAGTAATTTTCCTCATTAACCATTAGAGAGATTATGCATCACTCATTAGTTTCATTGTTAGATTTCAATCCGATTAGCCCGCTGGGCTAACTCGAAACACAAATGTTTAGGATTAGAGTTGGAAATTTATAACCCGATAAAACCAACTCAATTAGCTCGCAAGCTGAATAGGACTGATCCGAAACCCGACGGATTGGCCTGATTGACATCCATACCAAAAAATACATTAATTTTTTAAATTAATCAGTCTAGCCCTTAAATATTTCCATAAACCCACACATTCAATCACCCTACAGAAGATTATAAATTGGATATAAGTTTTTACTCAAAATCAACAAAATATTTATAAAGTCTATTGTGCCCCAAACATCATTTTTGCATCTATAATAAGATTTCAAACAAACTTGTATTCATGGCGGATTTCTGGCAACATTCTACGTTGTCGGACAACTATCTACTCCAAGCAACGTGTTCGCCTTCTTTGTTGACGGAGACACACTTGGGCTGCCTAAGAACAAGAAGATGAATAAACTCAACATTTAATAAGGGAGCAACCAAAAGAAAGATTAATAATAATAAATAAATAAATCAATACAACTGGTCGTGGTCTTATCTTCGTCAACATCATATAAGTTTGTAGTTGCTTAAAAATAGGGAGAAAAAAACAAATGAAAATAAAAGAAATTAGATTCGAGGATGAATCATTTTCAAAAAGAAGAGAATGGCGGAGACACACTCGGGCTGCCTAAGGACAAGAAGATGAATCATTCGATTATTCAAAATGGACTAATTACAAGAGCTACAACTAAGCAAATAACGAATTCAATGATGCATTTTATTTGCTGAAATAAAAGCTCAATCTCAAGATCAACCCATATTGGCCCAAATGATGAATGTTATTCGAGTTGATGGGCTAAATAATAGTTGAAGAATGAGCTCATAAGACATCAATTTTGGAGGCCCAACTTGAAGAAAACACACACTCATTTTCGTCCAAAAAGGAGCAGCCAAAACCAAGAGTCATTTTAAGTTACTTTTTTCTATTTAATTCATGATTTTTGAAGTCCAAGTGTCAATAATTATTTAGGAGTTACTTTTTAGGTATTATGAGCCTATTTAAGTGTCTTAGATAGTGTTGAATATGTGAAGCTCTCTAGAGTCCTTTCTATCCTATAAATCAATGTTTTAAAAACCGGACCGGTGAGCGAACCGGTGATGCTACCGGTTCATGTTTCAACCGGTCGGATCGGTCGGACCACTGGTCGGACCGGAATACTGTAGCAATTATTTATCTATATATATAATTAAATATATATTAGCCAAAAAAATATTAAAATTAAGCAAATGATAAACAAAATAAATATTATAGAACATGTCTTAAAACATAATAACATTAAATGCCAACAAGTTTACAAATAAGCTCAAATATCAAATAACACATAAAAGTTGTTATCAAAATATCCAAAACTAACAACAATTACACACAAATTCTGCAAAAATCACAATAACAATCAAAATGCAAAATCTTCAAAAATACAAAATCTGTGTACAAGGACAAATGGACAATCCTCAATTACAAAAACACAAATTCTGCAAATTCAAAATGCCAAGATCTATACAAGACTACAAGCTAATTACAAAAATTAATTAATCTGCAAAATACATCTTGAGACATAAATGATAGCTCTTAGTATCTTATAGAAATCTGAAATGGGGATCGAGATCGAGATTGCAGCTACTGAGATGGAGGAACGAATTGATTGAATCGCATCCAAACGTAGCAGCAGTGCAACAAGTCACATTTTTCAGAAGCTAAATAGGACAAGATTTGACCTCCACATCTA